>CAVLYN010000380.1:0-89574 GCA_963675135.1 Galeopsis tetrahit | reverse complement strand
CGATCACGTCTACTTAGAACTCGACTAGCAAACTACCACTTTTACGCTTAACCTCCTCGTGGGATCGACCTCGTGCTTATCACGCTACAATAGACGCCGTACACTTGCGGTTGTTTATTTAGTGTTGCATAACACGTGTATCAATTGGAGGTCGGAAGCAAAAGTTATGCACGAAACAAGTTCGAGGTGCAAACTTAAACATTCAGCAACTCGGCCGAGTGAAAGAAAAAAATTCATTGTCTCGACCGAATGCTCAGAATCGGCCGAGTAGGAGCGATGGACTGAGACTGGAACAAGCAGCAACTCGGCCGAGTTAGATGAAAAACTCAATTCGGCGGGACTGCCAGAATCGGCCGAGCTCGAGCCATGGCCTGCGACCTTGAAGAGCCACAACTCGACCGAACTACCCTACTCGGCCGAGCTAGAGAGTTAGTCTCTGAAATCAGCCTTGCAATCCATCCCGACTACCACTCGGCCGAGTTACCCCTGTTCTCGGCGGTTTTTGTGCATTTTCACCATTTTCAAGGGATCTAAGTGCAATTTTCAACCCCAAGCCCTACCCCAACACTATAAATACTCCCATTCCTGAATCATTTTCCATGAAAAATAGAGATAAGATATTAGAAAGATATATTTGAATTTTAAAGATTTGTATTTATTTTTAAAATATATTAATAAATTTCAATTATTTATTTTAAATTATAATTGATTATGTGGATAATGATTTGGTGACAACTCACTAATCTGGTTTTATAAAAACTAGATGGTTGGTTTTATATCATTACCATATATATGCAGATATACAAATATATATGCAAAAAATGTTACATATTCTTGCTGACATAACTTAAAATACATGATAATATGCAATAGAATATGTATCTGTAATAAAATGTTCTAAAATATTAAATTTATTTTAAAAAATTAATATAGAATGTATAATTCGATAATTACACATCAGTAGTGATAGAGATGATTTTTTGGTTTTGAACCGGCAATTTAAAGCTAGTGTTGGTACAATGCGATACAAATAATTATTTGAGTTTGATCTGGTCAATATAATATTATATTGTAAATGAAATTAAAAATATAATATTACTTCACAGTTTATTTATATTTTAAAATCTGTGAATTTTATTTTTAAATAAATAAACTATTCAATTGTTGTTTAATTACATTTTAAGAACAAATCTATTTACATATGAAAAATATGAAAATATACTATTTGACTGCCTGGCATAGAAACATGAATGATTTATATATTTAACAATATATGACATCTATATAAAATATGTAAATATATTAACATGTCCGTATTGTATGTTGTCAGGGTGGAAAACGACCGGAAAGCAAGCATGTCCGTATTGTATGGAACATTTTGAAGCTTTCAGTCTTCTGTCGAGTAGGAAAGTTTCATGGTTCGATAATCACAGAAAGTTCTTACATCGAGATCATACATTTCGAAGGAATAAGCAGAACTTCTTGAAGAATAGAACAGTTACAAACAATCGGCCTCCCTTTCGAAATGGTATTTTATACATTTATTTTATGATAATTTATTTTACGAGAATTATACTTATTTTATACATTTATTTTATGAGAATTAATCGTATAGGACAAAGGTTGTTACATGAGATCTAGTGGACATTTATTTTACTCCCTCTGCCCACCAAAAGTGTGCTCACTTTTTTTTTATACATATTTTTTAAAAAAAGTATATTTTAATTATAAAATATATATATGGGGAAACGAGTAAAGAATATTGTTGGTAGATACTCAATCTTGTTAATAAAGTAGAAAAAATACTCAAAAGTTAATTATTTAAATAGAATAAGCATGTTTTTTGTGAACCCAAAAAAAGAAATGAGCACACTTTTGGTGGACGGAGGGAGTAGATAATAATAGAAACAGTTACAAACAATATGACCTTTATAAACGAGAAGTTGAGAAGTAGTTCTTCAGACTTTTATAAACGAGAAGTTGAGAAGTAGGTCTTCTGACCTTTATAAACGAGAAGTTGAGAAGTGACATTACATTTGTGGTAATTTAATTAATTGCTTATTGTATTTAATTTTGACAAACTTGTCCCCACTGAGCTATGGTTTGCTCACCCCTTCTTTTTAACATTTTCAAATTTAGGAGTTGGTGGCGAGAAGTAGCGGTGGATAACAAGCATCTAGTAAAATCAATTGAGACATTGTTGCTTCCTAGATATTTTAAAATTCTTTTGAGTTGCTATTCATTCTAAGCTTCTGCTATGTTAATTGTTAATTTTTTTATTTTTATTTTTTTTGGGAAAATAAAATTGTAAGCCTTATTTTTTAAGTATAAATTTTAGTTCATGACCTTTAATTTTTATATCAACAACTATTTTCATAAAATTCATTATTTTGGAAATTGGGGCATGACAAGCGGGGATGATCTATTTGTATTTGCCCATCAAGTATCTCAAGTATACTACTGCACGTATCCAGGACGATCACGTAGTAATATTGAATGTCACGCGCGTTGTTTGCAAAGTAAAGGCAAGGTCAATGGTAGAAGTCTCTAAAAAGAAAAAAAGTAATGAAGATGAATCTTCGTTTCAAATGGAACAAATAGAAATTTGAAGTGAAGTCTTTACAGGAGATTTGAATCTTTGCGTAGACTTGACGACTGCAAATCCACAATTGATCGAAATTGAAAACGATAGTGGAACTGAGAAAGATGATGCAAATGAAGAGTAGGATGATGAAGAGGAAGGGGAGGAAGATGAGGCAAATTTATCATTTAGTTACAAATAATAAATTAATCACAACTAAAAAGTGTGAAAACAAATTAATTTTGTGAATATTTTTTTCAAAAAAATTAGTAAATATGAATATTTTAATTAGAATTTTAATAAAACGTTCAAAAACTACATTTAAATTTTATAAATTACAAAAATTAAAATTTTGTGAATTTAAAAAAAAAAAATGGGTCGAAGAAAAAGAGTACATGCACTACAAAATTCACTCCCAATAGGAAGGGATTTAGAGAGGGAAAAAAGTTTATCAATACATTTAGCAAGGGCCCACTTCCCTCGACAAAATGTTCCTCTCGGTAATTTAGTAGCAAGGGAATATGAAAATCTCTCGAAAATAGACAATAGCAAGAGAAAATTTCCCTTGGAAATAGCAAGGGATAAATCCCTTAGAAATAGGTAGCAAGGGAATATGAAAATCTTGTTGGGCTAGAAGCTATTTTCTCGTTATATTTTAAATGCAATTAATCTATGTGCTATATTTCCAGTTTTTTCTTGTTTAATTTATTTAATTTAAACTTGATTTCTTATTTGATATTTTTTCAATACAAATATTAATATAAAATATCTTGTTATGAATAATTATCTTGATTTGTTAAAGTAAACAAAACTCTTATTAAATATAAGAGATAATAGCCAAATGAGTAAAATATCTTATAAATCGATCTATTTCTCTAGTAAAAAAAGATTCAATTTCATATTGAATCATTAATATAAATTTGCCCTAGCTAATTTTGGAAATGGATGGATGGATCAAACATTTGCAGGAACAAACTTAAACCATTGTAGTTGTGGATTGTCAGCACAAGTAGGAACATCACCAAGATCATCTCCAACACAGACACATTTGTTGGTGACAAGTTTAGAGTCTAAAGCATTCCTCTCCAAGCACAAGAAATTCTCATTTCCATCTGTCGCAGCTATATGAAGCTCAGAGCTCGTGGCGGTCTTCCAATTGGTCGAGCAATCATCCGAAGCACGAACGACGGCCCCATCTCCGGCCACACCCAGGCACAGTGCAGGACTCCCCGCCAGCTGGATCGGGCCATTGTCCTCGTGTTGGGCCCACTCACTCGCGAGATTGCAATTGGCTAGAACGGTGTCGTCGTTCATTCCAACTTGCACACATTGCCCACTTAGAGGATGGTACATTAGGTAATACGTTGGACGGGGCGGCGGCAAATCTGAATATATATATCAAAATTGAAAAACTTGTAAACTAATTTCTCATTCATCAAAGTTAGAATACCTACTTTTGGATAAGTGATAAGTATGTATGTACGTACCTTGATTGATTTGTCTAGGCAGTTGCAATCTGTCAAGAAAAGCCGGATTCCTGGGACGATCCCAGTTGAGATCAAAAACTCCGTATAGTTCGTCCAGGTTACGCGTCCCCTCTCGAAGTATATAACTTCCCTGTAAAGTCCATAAGGCCCAATCGAAATCTAACTCAGCCGCTGTAGCTAATAAACAAGTTATGTATCTGTTATCGGCCTCATTATCGCCTCTATTGTTCACACCAAATTCACTCAGAAAAATAGGAAATCCTGCATTCAATAAGAAGAGGAAGTTATCTTGAGCTTGTTTTGTGGCGTCCGCGCATAATTGGTTTGTTTTTGCAGCCCATTCAGTGGCAGGGGTGCCGAACGCGTACCAATGGGCTTCGTACACTAGTTTGTTGTCCAAGTTTGATGGTAAGGGGTTTGCATTGAGAAATGCTAAGTTTGTGTCGTATGATAGGCCTGATAATATGACTAGCAAATTTGGATTTTCTTTGTGAATGGTGTTTGCTCCTTGTTGCATGTATTTGTACCAATCTGCCTCGTTTTGACGATTTCCTCGTAGCTCGTTTCTCATGCTCATACCTACAACCGCAGGACTACCCTTATACGTCCTGGCCACTGTGGCGAGCCCCTCCAACCACTCGTTCGGATCAAAACTAGCGTCCCCGAAAAACCCGTTGCCGTCATCGGCGCCGCAACACCAGTTGGGGAGGCTGACGTGGTTATCTAAAACAACCATGAGATTATTCCTTCCGAGAGTATCCACCACCATCTTGTGTGAGTCCACCACCTTACTGTGCAAAATCTGAGGGTTATTTTTGGCAATTCCAGCTTTTGCATCGGAGAGGTTGAATCTATCCAGAGATTGGGCAACTGTAATCCTGCCGTAGTTAATGGGCCTCGTGAACATGTAAGTGGGCCACGTGAATCTCACGCAGTTGAACCCCATCGAAACGATCTGCTTCGCTATGTAATCCATCGGCTTCTTCTCCAGCCCCTCTGCCACCATCGGCTGCAAGTGTGAAACCCAGTTCACGCACGTCAGTTTCACTCGTTTTCCTGTCGAGTTCTCGATTATCCATCGGGAACTCGTCGCCAGATGGACTGAGTTGCCGAGTTGGAGAAGAAGCAGAAACACAAACAGGCAAACGTAACAGCTTCTACCCATTTTTTTTTTTTTTTTAAAGGTTAATTATACTCTTCTTAGTCTTCTATGTACATATATATATATATAGAGTATTGACATGCAGAAATTAATTAATTTTTTTGGTAGGGTTCATTATTGCATGGCAAGTATTTAAATTTGACAAGTGTATATTTCTAGAATGGTAACTCTTAATGTACCAATGGCAAGATTTGATTTAGGGTCCTCCGTTCACCAAAGTGTGTTTATTTCTATTTCTATTTTATGCTTATTCTATTTAAATTAATATTTATTTTTTTAGTCTTCTTTATCAACAATATTCTTTATTCATATTTTTTTTATAATTAAAATATAGTAATTTTTTAAAACATGTATAAAAAAAAATGTAAGCACTTTTTTAATGGACAGTTGATGGACAAAGAGAGTATTATTCAAAGAAAATTAATTTAGAATGAATAATTGACTAACATTTGTTAAGATTTTTAATATTATTTAAATTGTTCATTGCTAAAATTAATTTTATCATTATTTCATGGCAACTATTGAAATTTGATTTATGAATCTTCTCTAACCCATGTTCGGAATTAGACTAGAATAAATCCTTAATTTGATTAGTACTGGCCGGGTTTGTATATATATATGTTTGTGATCATACGCCTTTTTCAATACACACAAAAATATATTTCTCCATAATTTTTATTTTTTTCCTTGTTCAATACAATCTATCGATCATTCATTAAATTAAACCACGTACACAGATTTTGTACCGATTAAGTAAATGCAATTTTCCATCTTAATATATCAAATTATTTTTGGTATAAATAATATTTATGATTTTTGCCTATTTATATCACTATATTCATTTAAGGGAAATATTTGTGGTAAATAAATAAGGGTAAAGTAGTCAATCTTTTTTAAATAATATGTATTTTTGAAATAGTTTAAAAGTTAAAATTACATATATTAAAAAATAAGAGAATCCTATTACAAAAAAATGTGTAAGAAAGTGATCGAGTTTTATTTTAAGTGTAAACTTTTATTAATTAAAGTAAATAAAAAGAATAGATTGGATCGGATGTGAAAAAATAATGATATAAAGGTAAATGATTTTATATGGTCATGATGGTGTTCGTCCTTCCTAACAACATGCATGAAATTTATTAAAAGGTGACACATCGCTCACATTCGTCACAGTACGGTCTACCTTTGCTATATAATAATATAATTAAATTTTAAAATAAATGTATACAAAAATATCTTTGTAATATTTCTTTTAAAAACCTCAAAATTTATAAATTGATAATTTCATATTCATCCCGTAATTTATATCTAATTCAGTTTAAGTCCTTTAAATATTTACTTTTTCATTTTACGCCCTCCAGATTCAATTTACATTTTTTAAATTATAAATATTAACATTGTTTATTTTATTTTTTAATTATAAAAAATTGAGTCATTTTGTCTCGATGGCCCATGGCCCGTCCAAAGCCCGGTGGGTAAGTGTAAATGTAATTTTCCATCTTAATTGACACAATATCAAGTCCGTCAACTTCCTAGGTCTATTTGGGTAAATGAAATTAAATTAAATGATACCATTTGTTGGGAATAAAATGAGATTTTGATTCAAATACCAAAACCCCTTGATGACATGCCAAGATAGATAAGTCAAATTTATCTAAGTATGTTTCAGGAATGTTGGAACATATAGTTCAGACTAGTTGAACAGCTGACACACATAAGTTGAGGGGGAACACAAACTTAAAAGATCACATAGATCAAGTTCCCTTAGGCTCAGAATCAGAAAACTTCAACCCTGCTAAAAAGACAAGATCAGAAGAGTTCAACTGTGTTGATAGCAAAATCAGAAGAGTAGGTCAGAAGAGTCAACCTCCCTAATAATCCATCAAAATCAAAAAAGAAGATCAGCAGAGTACATCAGCACACTAAATTCAGAAGTGTTCAAAAACAGTTTAAGTCAAGCGACAATTATGCTGATAGAGTCAACTTCACTAATATGGAAGATATGCATGAAAAGTTGTATCAAGATTGATTCAATGAAGATGAGAATCCAACTCAACTGAAGAAGCTAGCCAACACTGCTGATAGCCAAGTCAGCTGAAAAGATCAGTTTGAGCACAAATCTGTTTTGATGATAAGGAATGTTGTCCTTAATCATGTCTCAATGATCAGGAAGAATGTCTTCTAAGTTGACTGCTGAATCTACAACTCAGACATTGGGAAGAGTGCAAAAAAGTCAAAACAAAGAGCTATAGCCGTTTACTTCACAAGATGAAGACATGTCACTATCACATAATTTGTACTCAACATGCAGAGTTCAAGGAATATGAAAATAGACAAATTGAGGTTGTCTCTCCAATGGACATATCCTCACTTTGCTCTATAAATACTGGAGTTATGGAAACCATTCAAAGCGTGGAAACTACAAGCATTCAAAGACTACAAGCCTTCAAGCTTTCAAAAGAATACATCATTCTTAAGTTTCCATACACTTCCAGTTACCAACTAAGCTGAACCCATTGTATATCATTCAAAACTTAGAGAGATATCCTATCCTTATACAGTACTTCATTGTAAAGGATATCTCAATCTAGTTGGAACCAACCTCAACCCTTAAACCTTTCAAGGAAAGTTAGAAGTGTTGTTGTAGAAGTGTGAGAACTAGAACTGTCAAGTGAAGAACAATTTAGTTCGAGTTGAGTGAGTACTAGGACTCAAAATTCTTAGGGATCAAGGCACTAATGAGTAGTGTGGTTGATTAGTGCACCTTGGCACTATAAAATAAGTTAATTCCAAGTGGAGGAATTATCCTGTTAAATCAGGGAAGTGGATGCAGGAGCTTGAGTCTCTGAACCACTATAAATCATTGTGTTATTTAATTACAATCATTTCATACAAGTAACACATTCATACACTGCACACAAATTGATCTTCAAAATAAATACATCAGAAACTGTGCAAAACAGATTTGGGACAAGTCCCCTGATAATTGTTTAATTGTTAAGAAAGGTTTTTCAGAATTTAAAGGAGTTTAAATATAAAGGGCCAACCATAATTCCGCACATATAACTTACTTAGATAGTTATTCAACTGATTACTTCATAGTTCTCAGTAGCTTGATTATCTTATCAAAGTTATACATACTCAGAGAAGTTGACTAGACAACTCTCCTGATAGCCTGATTTGTTTCACTACAAAATAATGGGGAAATGGGGACGGGGAAGGCATCGGATCTGCCCTCACTAATGATGAAGGGGACGGTAGTGTGCCGATGCCAATATGCTCGATGCTATTTAAATGGCATCGGAATTGGGGAAAACCGTTGCCTTTTGGCAACGGCAGGTGGCCGTTACCTTTTGGCGAGGGCAACTGCCGTTACCAAATTGCATCGGGGCCACTACCGTTACCAAATGGCATCGGGGCCCACTGTCGTCCCCTTTTCGCATCGGGACCACTCCCGTCCCCTTTTTGTCGTCGCCTTTTTATTAACATTTAAAAAAGACGAATCTGGGTTTCGAACCCAGGTATCGAGGCCACCAACACACCCCCCCACCGCTGGGCCACCCATTTTTCAGAAATTCTGCCTTTTTTCGCGAATTGCGGGGTTCGAAATCGGGACCTCCTGGTCTCGAAGGCTTTTGAGCGCCCCCTGTGTGCCGTTTAGGCTAGGAGCTTTAGTCGACATGTTGTGAATGCAATTAATATATATTCAATTTAATTTTAGTTTTTAATTCTTTAATTCAATCCATTATAACTTTAATTGTTGCTTATTAAATTATTTATCAAAGCATATCATAATTATTTCTAAATTATGTTTTTCAAATTAACTAAATTATGTTTTTCAAATTAAATAATTTAATTACGGTATCAATTCACACTATTTAAATTTATTCTAATCCTCAATTTACAACATTTAAATTCATTCTATTTTTAAATTTCACAACATTATAATTACATACAACATTGAATATAATTATTTTCACTTATACATTTAAATTTATTCTAAACACATCATTTAAATTCATTCTAATTTTCAATTCACAACATTAAATATATATAATTACTTTCACTTATCCATTTAAAAATATGAATTCACTTATCCATTTAATTAAAAATATTTTCATCTATTATAAAATTATTCTCTAGTTCATTTTCAATTAAAATATCATCACAAACAACATTAATTATAATGTTCAAAAATACTAAATAAAATATATTTTAATCTTAAATTAAACTATATATATATCAGGTTATTCCATTGATTCTTCCTCGTACTTCCTTTCTCGAAAGCTTGAGGATCTCGAGGTGGTGCTTGGCGACGGAGATGCCGAGGCTTTGAAGGAAGTCGTGGTTGAAGTAGGCTAAGTCTTCTTCTTGGAGCTCTTTTCGAACCAATGCTAGACCGTATTCGTACACGAGCGTTGGATCGAGGTTTGTTTTGGACAACCATGAGTACCAATCCATGTTTTTTTTGTTGTAAATACACAAAAACATGCATGGGACTCGTGCGTGCATCACACGTGCTACTATTTTAATACTTTTGAACTATATTTTAAACAAAAAACATTAATTATGTGTAAAACTTCTCATAGTACATGTTGGGATATGAATTTTATAAACAATGTTCTAAATGATGATTGTATGTTTTGATGGCCAAAAGCAACTTGAAGTTAATGATATATGTGATTATATGTTGATATAATTGTGTTATATGAAATAAGTTTACTGATCTTAAGAGATATTTGAATCTGAGTTACTGATCTTATATATGTTTACTGATCTTAGTGTGTTTACTGATCTGATATAAGAAATGTTAGGAACTAAGCTGATGTTTTGTATTGTATAGACAGCTTATAGTATAGGACTTAGATGTACTCATCTGTATGTAGTTCAATTGATGTATAGATAGGTTTTATATGTGTAAAGTTGTATTTTATTGTATTCAGCATTGTAAAAGTGCAGAACAATAGTCTAGAACACTAGAATAGAAGAAGATCAGAAGACTATGGAAGACTCAGAAGACTACTTCAGAATAAGAAGACCTTCAGAAGAATTCTGGAGAAGTGCAGAACAGTTTTTGAGAACTGTGCTTACTGACTAAGAACAGTAAAACTAAGAAGAGTAAGTTTACTGTGCTGAGTTAGTTTGGTTGAAGAATAAGTTTGGAAAACTTATTTAAGGTGTAACTGAAGATATATTTGAAGATATGCTGACTTGGAATAAGAAGGAAGTTACAAAGTCGGTTACAAAAAGGAAGTTACAAAAACAGTTTTTGAGTTAGTTGAGAGTTAGTTCACAAACTGCTAACTGTCATACTAAGTTCTATAAATACTGTGTGATCTCATACTGCTAAAGACTACTGAAAAATTACTGATCCTAAAGCATTCGAGAGCAAGTCTACACAGCATTTGAAGAACTCACAGAGTCAAAGAGATCAAGAAATCTGAGAAGAAGCCACATATTTGAAGAGAAAAAATCAGAGGCTATTCAAGAGAAGTTATACTTTTCATTTTAAAGTTTGTATTGTTGTAAACAAGTGTGCTAGTTACTTGTGAAATTACTAGTCGATCGAAGATACACTTGGAAGTGTAATCGAAAAGTTCACAGTCTTAATTTTGGGACTTTAAGCCATAAGAAACTCAAGGAAGAGTAATAAAACATCACAACTGGGATTGTAAGAGTGGATGTAGACTTTTTGGTCGAACCACTATATATTCTGTGTTCTTTACTTTTCTGTTTGGTATTTTCTGTTTAATATTTGTTTAACTAAGAACAGTAGAATTTACTAAGTAAAGATCTAAATAAAAGTTGAGTATAAAACTGAAACTGGAAGTACTGATCTGACCCAGTAAGAACAGTACTGTTCAGAACACATTTCCGCATTAAAACTCTGATATTTTGAAAGATTTTTGAAAGTCTATTCACCCCTCCCCTCTAGAATTTCTTAGCTTACTTAATCTTAACTCAACTTGGGACCAAGAAGTGGTATCAGAGCAGTAGTTCTTTGGACTGCTGTTTCTTGATAACCTTGTAGATCTTGAGGGAAATCTCACTGATCTTGCTACTATTTCTTGATATTTGTCACTATCTGAATACTTGAAAATTATCTGCTATACTACTGATCTTATCTATCTGATCAAACATGGATGACACTAATGTGAACAAACTTCCTAAGTTTAAGATTGCAGATTATGACTACTGGAAGCTTAGGATGGAGGCCATCTTCAGCTCAACCCATGATCTAATGGTTTCTGTGGTCAAAGAAGGACCAATCACTACCATGGTGCAAAACACTGCAACACTGGATCCTTCTGAACCTGTTGGAGCACTAGTCCCTAAACCAAGGTCAGAACTGACTTCTGAAGAAATGCGTCAAAACAATTTGGATAGTCTTGCTAATAATTATATTTTACACACCTTGCCAAATGAGTATCTTGGCAAAGTGTTAAAATGTAAGACTACTAAGCAAATGTGGGACAAATTAGCTATTCTTTGTGAAGGTACTACACTGATCAAAGAAAGCAAACTGTCCACAGCTGTCCAAAGGTTTGAAACATTTAAAATGAAGCCAGGTGAATCAATTGATGAATTGGATACTCGATTTACAAAGATTATGAATGATCTTGATGTGTTAGGAAAGACTTATACTGAAAGAGAGATTAACTTGAGAATCTTGAAAGCTTTGGATGAAAGGTGGAAAATGGTCAAGATGATCATTAAAACCACACAAGACATTGATTCTTGGCCTACAGAAACTATGTTCCAGACTCTTAAGGCACATGAGTTTGAGTTAGATGAAGAAGATCATATTACTGTTAGCCATAAGGATAAGGATGCCTCTAAGGACATAGCTTTTAAAGCCTCTACCTCTAAGGGGTCTAGATCATCTAAGTCTAAGGCCTCAAGCATAAAAGATGAACTAGATAGTTCTGATCTTAGTCTGAAAGATCAGATGAGCCTTATGATCAAAAGATTTGATAGACTAAATAGGAGGTATGGTAGATATAAGAGATTCTATAAGGAAATCAAGGGTTCTAGTAACAGGGACTCTTTTGGGAACAGAAGGGATCAAAACTCTTCTGAAAGAAGGGATGAGATCTCTAATGAGAACAGGAGAGATAGGATCTCATCTGATAAGAGGGATAGAAAGTCTTCTGATAAGAAAGATAGGAACCCTATTGACAAGCATGACAGGAATCGAAATCGTTCACCACCTAAGAGATCTTCTAACAGTCCTGTTTGCTATAATTGTGATAAGCCAGGTCATTATGCATATGAATGCCCTAATCTGAGTTCTGAAGATCGAGAAGAAAGGAAAGCCAGAAGAGATCGAAAATATGCCAAGGGTAAGAAGGCAATGATGGCATACAAAGAATCTGATTCAGATTTAGAAGAGTTGGCCTCGTCTTCATCTGAATACCCCTCTAGCAATGAGAATGAAGCTTTCATCGCGGATGATGGACTGACAATGATGGCCAAAATAACTGATGAGGTATCATCTGCTAATTCTTTTCAATCTTGCAATAATTCTGACACTGATGAAAGTGATGCTGCTGATAGCAGTGAAGGAAGTAGTCTTCATCATTCCCAAGGAGTGACTGAAAAAGACCTTCTACAAGCTAACAAAGCATTCATTGAAATCAGTGATGAGAATATAGCTTTAAAATAGGAAATCATTAATCTGAAAGAAGCTCAGTTAAAAGTGGATCCTAATATAGTTGTCATAAATGCAAGACTATCAGAAGAGTTGTCTCAACTCCAAGAAAAGTATGCATCCATTGATAAACTATATCAGGTAATGCTTAAAACTCAAGCCAAAGAGACTAATGAATTCAATGATTTAAAGATTAAATGTGAAAAACTTGAAGAGCACAATAGATTCTTAGAATCTGAAGTAGTGAGCCTAGATCGAAAGCTATCTGGAATGATTAACTCTACCAAGATTAATCAAACAATCTCAGACAGATATAGAGCTTCAAATTATAAAAGTGGGATAGGTACTGATCTGCCTAGTTCCTCTACTTCAGGCCCTAAGAACACTAATGAAGCTAGCTCAAGTTCTTTGCAACTAGATAAAGGAAAAGAACCTATGATTTATGATAATGATCCAAAACCTAAAGTACAGTCCAAATACATTCCTCCTACTACCAAGAATGGTAAAATGAAGAATGTATCAAGACCAGTACAGTCAAGACCATACCAGAAGAGTTATACTCCTCTGACCAGAGCAGAACAGTCCTGGTATCAGAAGAGACAAACTCAGAATAGTAGGTCAAGACAAGCACAGGCAAGTTGGGAACAGCCTAGACCTCCTTTTATAAGGCAGTCTCAGCTGTATTCAACTAAACCTAGGAAATTTGCGCCTCATTATCTTAACAAACCTGTTCTTTATCCTCCACCTTTATCTTATGATGTTATTGGAGAGGAAAGACCAAAACGCATTTATAAGCCGTATGGTCCACATGCTTTCAGACCCTATTCAAACTATTACAGACATACTGATCTTACTGAAAAAGGTATAGAACCAAGGAAAGGCTATCTCAGAAAAATAGATCCTAAGTCTGCTGATAGTTCTGAAATGGTTAATAAAGTACTGTTTTGTGATAAATATGGAAGGAAGCTGAAGAGGTCCCATCTATTCAAATCTTAAATGTTCATTTGGGTACCTCTCACTACTAACCCCCAAGGACCCCAATAAACTAGGGTACCTAAATTATTAAGATCACTACCTTGCAGGATCGACTGGACTTATACAAGAAAAGTGGTTCAGTGGGTGAGACCTGGTACATAGACAGTGGGTGTTCACACCACATGACTGGTACCAAGGCCTTACTTACTGACTATCATGAGCAGGAAGGACCAAAAGTCATCTTTGGTGATAGCTCCATGGCAATCACAAAAGGATTCGGATTCATCAAGAATGGAGATGTTGAAATCCAAGATGTCTCCTATGTTGAAGGTTTGAAATATAATTTGTTATCTGTATCTCAATTCTGTGACAGGGGATACAAAGTTCAGTTCAAGACTAGAAGATCTGAAATAATAGACAAAAGGACTCACAATGTTTTACTTGTTGGCACAAGACAAGGAAGTGTATACATTGTGAATTGGAATAGTTGTCCTAAGAATGCTTGTCTTATCACTAAGAGTCCTAAAGAAAACAGTTGGCTCTGGCATAAACGCCTCTACCACCTGAACTTTAAGATAATCAACAAGATTACTAGAGAACATCTTGTTGAGGGCATTCCAAATGAAATCTATTCCAAATCACAAATGTGTGACTCCTGTAAAAAAGGTAAACATGTAAAGGTTTCATTTAAGTCCATTCCAACTCTTTCAACCAGCAGAGTCTTAGAACTCCTGCATATGGATCTTCATGGTCCTATCAAACCTCCTACATTGAATGGAAGAAGGTATACTCTGGTTGTAGTAGATGACTATTCTAAGTTCACTTGGGTAGTCTTTCTACACAAAAAGAGTGATACACAAACACTACTTCCAGATCTATTAAAGAGGTTACAGGTTGAAAAGGGTCAACCCATTGTCAAAATAAGGAGTGACAAGGGGACTGAGTTTATTAACTGTTACATCTCTGACTACTGTTCAAAGTCTGGCATACAACATCTGACAAGTGCAGCCAGAACCCCCCAACAAAATGGTGTTGCAGAAAGAAGAAACAGAACACTAAAAGAAGCATGCAGAGCAATGATTGCAGAATTCAACACACCTCAGAAGTTTTGGGCTGAAGCCATTAATACAGCTTGCCACTCCCAAAACAGAAGTGCTCTTAATAAGGTACATGGTAAAACACCTTATGAGGTATGGAAAGGCAGAAAACCTAGAGTTTCTTATTTTCATATCTTTGGATGTAAGTGTTTCATCCATAACAATGGTAAAAGTAAGTTAAATGCTTTTGATGCAAAAGCAGATGAAGGGATATTCTTGGGATACTCTTTAGTAAGCAAAGCATTTAGAGTGTTTAATTACTCAACCCTATGTGTGGAAGAAACACCCCATGTAGTCTTTGATGAGAATGTGCAGGACTCTGCTGATCATCAGCTCAGTAAGAAAATTGACAATCTAAAGCTTCAAACCAACAATGATGATGATGATGCAGAAGTATATGAATTTGTTGGTCCTTGATGGAGTATGACACAAGTGTATGGGGGGGGAGGGAATGCACTTTTGTATGCAAATTCTTTCTTTTTCTTCTTAAAAACAGTAGATTGGTTTGATCAGGAAGGTTGTCTGACAACTGGCCTGAGTGATCTTCTAAAGATAAATGTCCTACTGAAAACTACATAGTGATTAGTTGGGTAGATATCTAAGAGAATTTCTAAGTGCGGAATGTGGTTGGCCTTTTCTTTGAAAAAATACTCTAAGTTAATTTCTGAAAACAAACAGTTAATCAGGGACTTTGTCCAAAAAAGTTTTTCTTATCTTACTGAATTGATTCCTTTGAAGATGAAATGTTGTGAGTAAGGCAATGCAAATAATAGAATGAAAGCAGTAAGTAAATGGCACAACAGTTTATAGTGGTTCAGAGTCTTAATACTCCTACATCCACTTTCCCTGATTGAACAGGATAATTCCTTAACAATGGAATTAGCTTGTTTTATAGTGCCAAGGTGCACTGATGAACAACACTCTCTTAGTGCTTTGATCCCTAGGATAATCTGAGTCCTAGTGCTCAATCTCTCTGAGTTAAGACCGTGTTTCTCAATAACAGTCCTTAACTTCTCACTTCTACAACAAACACTCCTTCACTAAATGAGGTAAGGGTTTGAGGTTTGGTTCCAACTAGTAGAGATATCCTTTACAATAAGAACAGTGTAAAGGCTTAGGATATCTCAATGCTAAGCTTTGGATATTACAAGAATTGGCTTAGCTTTTTGAAGTGATCAGGAAACTTGGGATTCTTAAGAACAGCTTTGGTTTCCTTTGATTGCTTGATGATAGTTTTATAGCAAGTAGTTGGATGCTTGAATCCTTTGATCACCTCTGAATTTATAGGCAAATTTGATCAACTATCCGTTGGAGAGATAACATTTCAAACATGTCTATTTGCAGCACCATTGAAACGGTTGTGAAGCTTGACATCCTATTATCCACTGTGTAAAATCTTCTTCAATGGTTGCTTGAATGAATGTGCTGACTTCTGAAAAATGCGGCTGAGATGACTTGTGTCAGTTTCCAAATTTGCACATTTCCCAAGGTTGATTTGTGGTAGACTCTAAACTCAACCAACGGTCAGATGGGACAACTCCCCTGAACATTCCTGCTGCAAACTAGAATGTTCCAACATTCATTCAATACTTCAGTCTTTAATACTTCTAAGTCTTCAAAGCTAAGTTCAGGCTTGATGGCAATAAATGCTTCATTAAATATGTCTTCTGTGAGTATAACATTCAATGCTCTTGATCATTAGCACTTCAATTGATTTGATACATTCCTTATCAATGCATGAAGCTTTGCCTTATCATTCTTGATCATTCAGCCATGTTGTCCACTTCAGTCAACTTGTCTTGTATATTCAGCAAACTTGTCCAATCATATTAATACTTAACAAGCTGCCTAACATTCCAGCTTTGGACAACTAACCTGAACTATAAATCTCACAACATTACTGAGATTTAGACTTAAGCATTTTTACTGTTTCAACTATCTTGAGACAACTAGACTGATACTTTTCAAGACTATATCTCAACTAATCTGATCATCATCAATCAGGGGTTTTGGTATCTTAATCAAAATCATTTTATTTCCCAACAATTTCCCCCTTTTTGATGATGCCAAAACATATTACAAAGAGAACTTGACTTATACTAGACTATATCTTCAGGATGAGTGATCTGGTCATCTTTCCAGAAAGAAACTGTTAGCACAATAAATCAAGCATAGGTTGTGTCAGGTTAGTTGAGATAATGAATTGTTATCTCTTGATAGACAAATAGTGATCCTTTCATATATTCCACGAGGCATTACAAAACAGAAAATCAGAAGGACTCACTAACTAATACAGACAGAATAACATCAAAACAAGATAACAACAAGCAATAAAATCATAAGGGAAAGAGTGAACTTATGCTTCAAAGAGTTCCATCATCCTGAGGAGCAATTCCATACTGAGCCCAGACCCTCTTCTTCAGCTCCCAAATGTCCTGATTGGTTCCTTTGGGGCCAGGCTTCATCTTCTCCATCCTCATGATTGAGATGAACTCCTCCAGAATCTTCCCTTCATCAATTAAGTTCCCATTTAACTTGGGAGGCATGTACAGAATAGGACCAGGGGCCTTGAACTCAATCTTTGCCATAACAGCTGCTGCAAACAGCTTCTGGTACAAATCCCTGTGATTTTCAAACATAAACTGCACAAATACCTCTTCAACATCTTCACCCAGCCATTTGCCAATGACATAGAAGTCATACATCATTCAGTGAGATTTGCACCCACTTGTCATGGTGAGGGTACTGAGTGTCCCATCTTTGCAGCATCTGAGGCTTCAACCTTGTGTATGAAGCTCTCCTCCTTCTTGGAGCTTTGAAGTTGGCCCTTCTTTCATCCCTTGCCTTGTTGGCCTCAACCAATTGTTCCATTTTCTCCTTTGCTCTCTGAAGAGCCAGCTTTTCCTGAGTTTCAGGATCCTTTCCAAATCCTTCTTCAAACAGCTTTGAAGGATCATCAACAAGTTTGGGCATTCTGGCTTTAGGCTCTGTGTCCTGTTCTTTTTCTTCAGCTTCTTCCTCTTGAATTTCAGGCAATCTGGCTGCTTTCTTCAGCCTCTTTGACTTCCTTGGTTGAGTTGTTTCTTCAGATTGAAACTCAGATGGTAGGGTCAGGCTGGTTGGGAATTCAGTAAAGGCTTGTTCCTTTCTTTCTCTTTCAGAGGCTCTGGTCACCTTCCCCCTTACTTCAACAATCTTCTCCTTGGGGTCAAGGCCTGCAGATTCACCACCAGGTCTCTGTTGCCTTCTAGCCTGACTTTCCATTGCAGAAGCCATGGATTCCTTTACAGCAATCTGTATTTGCTCTTCTTCAGTCAGATCTTCAATATTCATTGGGCCTTTGCCTTTCCCAATGTCTTCTTCTTCCTCCTCTTCATCCTCAGGGACCTTTTCCTTTCCCTTGGATTCACCTATCCTCAAGGTTCCCTTTGCTCTAGCTCTCTCTCTTTCCCCTTTTTTTGCATTATCAAAACATTGGGGCTTCAAGTCACTTATAGTGACAGAGAGATGGGAATGAGAATGAGTGAGAGACTTCAGCTCTTGCAGGAGATAGACATTCTCATCATGGATGTTTTGCATCCTATCATCTGCCATACTCAGAAAGGCATGGACTGGCTTCATTTTCTGAGCAACAATAGCATCAAGTGTGGCCTTCAAGGATTGATCAAGTTTGGCCTGTAGTTGCTCAGTGAGATTGGATACAACTTGATCAGAGACCTTGGCCATAAGTTCCACTGTGAACTTCTCAGCAGCCTCCTTCACTATTGCAGCTTTTAACTCCTCAGCCTTCCTCCTTTGAGCTGTTGTTCTTTGCCTCAAGGCATCCTTAAATGTTCTCTTTAGAGCCAATACATTGTGCTTGTAGAGATCCTTTAAACCTTGCTGCTCATTTTTCACAGTCTTTGTGAATTTTGCCATTGCATCCTTGGCCTTGGTAACTTCTGTTGAAACTGTTTGCAGTCCAGTTTCAACACCACTAATTTTGGCATCCAAGGTTGGCAAAACTACCTCTTCTGAGCCAGTGAGCCTCATCTCCACAGAAGCTAGAGTTTTTCCTTGGCCATCAAGGGTGTCAACAGTTGCAGCATGTGCTTTCCCAACTTCTCTGACGAATGTGTCCAATTTCTCTGATTGCTCCTCAATAGAGGTTGCAGTCTGTGTAGCAATTTGCAATCCAGCCTCAGTGGCATTGGCTTGCTCAAAGTAGATTTTGTTCAGAGTGGACACATTTGCTGAGATTGCTTCAAGATCAATATCAGCATCAATTGGAATGTCTGTGAGGGAAGCATCTGCAAAAATTTGTTCTATAGTGACAACAACTGAATCTACAAAACTCAAAGTGTTAGTTAAATCACCCTCAACACCCTCTTTCTTTTCATCTCCCTTAAGATCTGATACATCAGCACCTTCTCTCTCATTTTCAACTAAATTCTTTTCTTCATTTATTGATAATGGACTCACATTCACTGGAGAATCAGGCCTCCTTTCACCTAGGGATTCATCAAGTTCAGATTTGACTTGAAGAATAGCCTGACTCTCATATTGGGCTGCACCCAATATTTCAACTTCATCTCCCTCTATTTGTGGTGCACTCTTACTACCAGTAATCACACACTCACCACCTTCTCCCTCTGATTTTTCAATACTATCATCCTTTTCAACTCCTTCTTGACCTAATCCTGACACCTCCATATCCTCAACAGGATCCACAGAGGGCAGTTGTTGGGAGATCACAGTGCTTGGGCATCCCAAGTCCACTGAGTCATCCTGAATGACTAAAGGCTGGTCAATGTCCAACTGTCCTGACATTGATGAGGCTTTAGTCAAACCAGCTTCTCCTATGGAAGTCTCAACATTGTCAAGCTTTGCCTCAGGCTCAGAAGAACCATCCTTGGCCAATGCATCTTGGACTGAGTCACCACCCTTGGTCAACTCCTCTGATTGATCAGAGTCCTTAATTGAATGATAGGTCAAGTAATGTACCTGAGCAGAATTGAGGCCAGGAGGGTTGGGATTGGTGTTGTCATCATCATCATCATCATTATCATCTGAAGTGCTGTCAGGGTGTCTAATCCCCTTTGTTATTCTTTCCTTTTCAGCAAACACTTTGTCAGATACAATTGTGCAGAACAAGGCTTCAGTAGTCAGTACACTTATTTTCTTTACATTTGCAAAATGCAAAAGCCTGTTCTCCTCCACCTGCCACCAGCTGGCACCTTTATCCTTGATAGCCTGAGCTATCTCCACAATAGTTCTATCTTTGATCTCCACAAGGGCTCTGAGATCATAGAATTGTTGCTGTAACCTTGGAAACTCCTTTAAACCAGGATAAAGCTCATCAACATTAGCCTTGGCAATCTGCCTTAGCATCCCCTCATAAGTATATTCTTCTCCATCATCATCAGAAGAGTTGTCTTGAGAATCAGGGGGGTTGGATTGGGATTCAGGTAAGTTGGACTGGGGCTCAGATGGGTTGGGTTCAGATGGGTTGGGTTCAGAGGAACTTAAAACAATTTGGGACTCAGGTGCTGTAGAGAGCAATGTTCCTGAGGGGGTTATTGGAATGGCTTGAATGGGTGGGAGAGTAAATTGATCACCTTCTTGAAGAGCAGTTTCAAGAAGTTTGGTGTAGGAGAGAAGTCTGGGATCAAGAGGGGAGAATGGCCTATCTTCAATATCAGCTAGGTCAGCCAAGACATCAATGCCTGTCCTGTCAGGAGCACCTTCAGGAGAATAGACCTTTTTTGCCACAATGGGGGCATCCTCAGGAGTCTTGCACTCCTCTTCTTCCTCATGTGATGGTGATATTCTTTGGGATTGAATATTAGGAGAGTTGGCTCCAGGGCTTTTAGACTTGGACCTTGACTTGGAGTTAGACCTACTGGCTTGTCTAATCTCCTTGAAAAATTCTTTCCTTTGTTTCTCCTCCTCCATCAACTTCTGCTTCTCAGAAGTTTTGATTATCCTTCTTCTTCTTTCAGATCTTGTTGGCTTCTCAAGATCCCTGTACTCAGTTACAGTTTCAGGTTGAAGAGGGACAACTTCCCTGATTTCTTCTCCCTCTTCAAGAGGATTGACCCCTTCTTCCTCAATTCTATCAATCTCCTCAGAAGTGGCACCTCCACTTCCAGGCTGGCTTTCTGGTGAGGATTCACTGAGAATCTGCTTCATTTTCTTCATCTTTGGCTGAGATTTCTCTGTCCGAGCCTTCCTCTTCCTTGGAGAAGATCTAGCAACCTTTGCAACTGTGAGTGCTTGCTTTGCTACTGCCCCTTGCTTTCTCTTTTCTGTCTTAGAGGACAGCTTTCTGAACATGATCTTGAGGGCTGGGAATGGCTTTGGTTTGGGTTGCAGGTGGGTATAATGAGCAAATCTTTCCAAGAGCAAGCTTGCTGTTGTGCAGTATTGAAGCTTTCCTTCCACCACAACCTTGTGGTGCTTCACCTCCTTGAATTTGTACTTTTCATTCATCATTTTTCCAAGAATGAAAGTCTTCCAATCAAATTTGACTCCTCTCTCAGCAGAGTCAATCACAGCAGCCATTACTCTTAGTTTTGGCAAGCTAATTTGCTCAACACTCCCAGAGTGACTTAGCAAGCTTTTTACCACAACATCAAATAGGTGCTCATATAGTGGTTTCAAGGTTTTCTTGTTTTGGCCACCTACCAGCTTCTTAGGAACTTTCATCCATGGATTTGAAAACTCCTGCTCCTCTCCCTCTCTGTATAATTCTGGATTCAGACCTTCTGAGGGCAGCCCAAAGCTGGCATCAAGATCCTCAGAAGTGAAGATGATGGTGTGTTGACTCTCTTCTTCTTCATCTTCTTCTGCATATGTCAGCTTGGTGCACACATCACCTTTCTTGCCCTTCCATCTTAGATGGGCAAAGAACTCAGCCATGAATGGATTGAGGCAAGAATCAGGCTTGGTGCCTAAGAATTTTTCGAGCCCTGCCTCCCTAAGCCATTGGAGGACTGGATGAATATCTTTATCAGGGCTATCAAAGGCCACCAACTTCTCGAACCATAGAGAATTGATATTGCTCAGATAATTAAAATCAATGTCCAGAGATGGATCATTGAAGTTTACTAATTCTTCCCTTTTGAGTTTGGGAGCCATGGATAATTTTTTGAGTTTGGAGAATAGAGAAATTTGCAGGATTTGAGAGGTTTTTCAAAAAGCTTAAGGGTTAGAAATATTTGTGCATAGGAAATGAGAGCAAAAACTGAAAGTTTTTATATGCAGGGTTTTTGTTAACCATTGGACAAAAGGAATTGAGGGTGGACAAATCATAAAACCAAATGGATAAAGTGGGGTCGAGGGCTGTGAAACGGTTAGATGAAGGTTTAAGGTTAATCAATGACTTTGATGATGGCACAGTAATTAATGCAATCTTAAAGGAGATTTTTGCATTAAATGCTGATTTGCCATTTTGGGGGCAAAAACCTTAATATCACACGCCATCCTAAAATGGCCTACTCTTAGCCCAAGAATTCTTTTAAATGTCCAATCAATGCTAAAAATAGCAATTATCACTCTATTACCTTGGACAAACATCCTGAGATGTGTTTTGACTACTATTTTGGTCAAAATTGCGGACCAATATTCCTGAGTGGGTCCCAATTATGCTAACTGGGTCCCACATGGTCAATCACCCTGATCAACCTTGCTGAAGGTGATATGGACAACTCTACTGAGTTTTTCTTAAAGCCAGAAATCTTCAGTGAGGTTGGTCAACTTTGCTGAAGTTCATCTTTATGAACTTCCCCCTTCATTTGAGCATCCTTCTTCATTTCTCCACCTTACCTGGATCAAGTAAGCCCAGTTCAGCTGAAAGTTCCAAGAACCTTGCTTCAGCTAATGGCTTAGTTAAGATATCTACTTTTTGCTTATCAATGTGGATTTTGACAAGCTTGATATCTTTCTTTTCCACATAATCCCTAATGAAATGATGCTTGATATCAACATGTTTGCATCTGGTGTGGAGCACTGGATTCTGTGAAATAGCAATTGCACTATTGTTATCACAAAATATGGGAACTTCATTTGTGATGACTTTGTAATCTCTAAGTTGCTGTCTGAGCCAAAGTATCTGAGCACAACAACTTCCAGCTGCTACATATTCTACTTCAGTTGTTGATATGGCAACTGTATTCTGCTTCTTTGAAAACCATGAGATCAGCTTGCTGCCCAAGAATTGACATGTACCAGAGGTGGATTTCCTGTCAATTCTACATCCTCCATAATTTGCATCTGAATATCCAGTGAGCTCAATGTTATCATCTACTGGATACCATAACCCAAAATTCTCAGTTCCCTTGAGATATCTTAGAATCCTCTTGGAAGCTTCAAGATGACTCTTCTTTGGATTTGCTTGAAATCTGGCACATACTCCAACTGCAAATGTGATGTCAGGCCTGCTTGCAGTGAGATAGAGTAGGGATACAATGATGCCCCTGTATTCAGTGGAGTTGGTAGATACTCCTCTTTAATCAGGATCCATCTTCCAGTTAGTATTCATGGGAATTCTAACAGGTTTGCTTGAAGTACATCCAAATTTCTTGATCGTGTCCCTTGTATACTTGGCCCGGTTGATGAATATTCCATTCTTTGATTGAATGACTTGAAGTCCTAGAAAGAAATTCATCAATCCCATCATGGACATCTCAAATTTGCTTTGCATGAGTTTAGAGAACTTCTCACACAATTTCTCATTTGGAGATCCAAATATAATGTCATCCACATAGATTTGGACTAACAAAATATCATCTCCTTCATAGATTCTGAACAAGGTTCTGTCAACAGTGCCTTTGACAAAACCATGATCTAGAAGAAACTGTGATAGGGTGTCATACCAAGCTCTTGGAGCTTGCTTTAAGCCATAACTTGTTGGTCCTTGATGGAGTATGACACAAGTGTATGGGGGGGGGGGGGGAATGCACTTGTGTATGCAAATTCTTTCTTTTTCTTCTTTAAAACAGTAGATTGGTTTGATCAGGAAGGTTGTCTGACAACTGGCCTGAGTGATCTTCTAAAGATAAATGTCCTACTAAAAACTAGATAGTGATCAGTTGGGTAGATATCTAAGATAATTTCTAAGTGCGGAATGTGGTTGGCCTTTTCTTTGAAGAAATACTCCAAGTTAATTTCTGAAAACAAATAGTTAATCAGGGACTTTGTCCAAAACAGTTTTTCTTATCTTACTAAATTGATTCCTTTGAAGATGAATGGTTGTGAGTAAGGCAATGCAAACAATAGAATGAAAGCAGTAAGTAAATGGCACAGCAGTTTATAGTGGTTCAGAGTCTTAATACTCCTACATCCACTTTCCCTGATTGAACAGGATAATTCCTTAACAATGGAATTAGCTTATTTTATAGTGCCAAGGTGCACTGATCAACAACACTCTCTTAGTGCTTTGATCCCTAGGATAATCTGAGTCCTAGTGCTCAATCTCTCTGAGTTAAGACTGTGTTTCTCAATAACAGTCCTTAACTTCTCACTTCTACAACAAACACTCCTTCACTAAATGAGGTAAGGGTTTGAGGTTTGGTTCCAACTAGTAGAGATATCCTTTACAATAAGAACAGTGTAAAGGCTTAGGATATCTCAATGCTAAGCTTTGGATATTACAAGAATTGGCTTAGCTTTTTGAAGTGATCAGGAAACTTGGGATTCTTAAGAATAGCTTTGGTTTCCTTTGATTTCTTGATGATAGTTTTATAGCAAGTAGTTGGATGCTTGAATCCTTGGTCACCTCTGAATTTATAGGCAAATTTGATCAACTATCCGTTGGAGAGATAGCATTTCAAACATGTCTATTTGCAGCACCATTGAAACGGTTGTGAAGCTTGACATCCTATTATCCACTGTGTAAAAGCTTCTTCAATGGTTGCTTGAATGAATGTGTTGACTTCTGAAAAATGCGGCTGAGATGACTTGTGTCAGTTTCCAAATTTGCACATTTCCCAAGGTTGATTTGTGGCAGACTCTACACTCAACAAACAGTAAGATGGGACAACTCCCCTGAACATTCCTGCTGCAAACTATAATGTTCCAACATTCATTCAATACTTCAGTCTTTAATGCTTCTAAGTCTTCAAAGCTAAGTTCAGGCTTGATGACAATAAATGCTTCATTAAATATGTCTTCTGTGAGTATAGCATTCAATGCTCTTGATCATTAGCACTTCAATTGATTTGATACATTCCTTATCAATGCATGAAGCTTTGCCTTATCATTCTTGATCATTCAGCCATGTTGTCCACTTCAGTCAACTTGTCTTGTATATTCAGCAAACTTGTCCAATCATATTAATACTTAACAAGCTACCTAACATTCCAGCTTTGGACAACTAACCTGAATTATAAATCTCACAACATTACTGAGATTTAGACTTAAGCATTTTTACTGTTTCAACTATCATGAGACAACTAGACTGATACTTTTCAAGACTGTATCTCAACTAATCTGATCATCATCAATTAGGGGTTTTGGTATCTTAATCAAAATCATTTTATTTCCCAACAGAATTTGTACAAGCATATAATCCCTTCCTGAATGTCCTAGATCAAGATTCTGATAAAGAAAAAGTAAAAGACAAAGGTAAGTCATCTAAAACTTCTGATCTGCCAGAATTGAATGACTGATCCCCTATGAATAAATCTGCTGATTTAACTCAAAGTAATGATACTGATCTGCATGATGATTTGCATGATATGAATGATGATAGTATTCCTATTAAGAATAGATGGACATGGAAGTCTGCTCATTCTACTGATCTGATTCTAGGTGATTCTAGTAAAGGTGTTAAAACTAGAAAACAATTGTTTGACTCCCAGGAAGAACCTAGTAAGTCTTTATTTTGCTGGTGTTGTTTTCTATCCTCCATTGAGCCTAAAACTGTGAATGAAGCTTTAGGTGATAGTAACTGGATTATAGCCATGCAAGAAGAACTTAATCAGTTCACTAGAAATGAAGTTTGGGAACTTGTGGATAGACCTAGTGGTCATAATGTTGTAGGCACTAAGTGGATTTTTAAGAATAAAAAGGATGAAAATGATCTTGTAGTTAGAAACAAAGCTAGATTAGTTGCTCAGGGCTACTCTCAAGCTGAGGGTATTGATTATGATGAGACTTTTGCTCCTATAGCTAGACTAGAAGCTATAAGATTGTTTCTTGCTTATGCTGCACATATGAAATTCACTATTTATCAAATGGATGTGAAAAGTGCATTTTTGAATGGTATACTTGCTGAAGAAGTTTATGTGGAACAACCACCTGGTTTTGAATTGAATAGTCACCAAGTATACAGGTTAAAGAAAGCACTCTATGGATTGAAACAAGCCCCAAGAGCCTGGTATGATACTCTCTCTTTATTCTTAATTGAAAATGGTTTTACTAAGGGCAAGGTTGAAAGAACTTTGTTTCGAAGACAAGAAGGTAATGACATGTTACTAGTTCAAATTTATGTGGATGACATCATTTTTGGATCACCCAACAAAACCTTGAGTGAAAGCTTTTCAACACTCATGCAAAGTAAATTTGAAATGTCTATGATGGGTGAAATTACCTATTTTCTTGGTCTTCAAGTAAAACAAACTCCAGAAGGTATCTTTATAAATCAAACAAAATATACAAGAAATTTGCTAGACAAATTTGGTATTAAAACCTGTAAGACAGTTGGTGTGCCTATGCAACCTACATACAAAATGGATCCTGATGAAAGAGGTAAGTCTTCTGACCAACCTCATTATCGTGCTTTAATTGGCTCTCTACTTTATCTGACTGCCAGCAGACCTGATATTGCTTTTTCTGTTGGTGTATGTGCAAGATTTCAAGCAAACCCTAAAGAATGTCATCTGGAAGTTGCCAAAAGGATATTGAAATATCTAAAGGGGACCATTAATCGAGGATTACGGTATCCTGCAGATGATGATATATCCCTAAGTGGTTATTCAGACTCTGACTTTGGAGGATGCAAAATAGATAGAAAATCTACTTCTGGTTCATGTCAATTCTTAGGAACTAAGCTTATTTCCTGGTTTTCAAAGAAACAAACTAGTGTGGCAACTTCTACCACTGAAGCAGAATATATGGCTGCAGGTAGTTGTTGTAGTCAGCTTCTTTGGCTAATACAACAACTCAGAGACTACAATATTGTAGAATCTAATGTACCTATATATTGTGACAGTAATAGTGCCATTGCCATCACACAAAATCCCGTTTTACATACTAGATGCAAGCATGTTGATATTAGACATCATTTTATTAGGGATCATGTGGAAAAGAAAAATATTAGGATGTAAAAGATTCATACTGATATCCAGAGAGCTGACATTTTTACAAAACCATTGGATGAAGTGAGATTTAGAGAGTTATGCATTAGCTTAGGATTGATAGACATGGATTCTATATGTATATAGAACTGCACTAACATTTTAGGTACTGATCTTATACCAAAGAAAGATAAAGCAGAAACTAAGAGCAGTACATCAAAAGGCCTACATTCAGAAGAGACAACCCTATGTCAGACCACTACATTTATCAAAACAGGTAATAAGTTTACTAAAGTGACCTAAATCCCGATGAGGAAGCTGGTAAAGCTGAGGGACACTGAGAACACACATTAAGGGGGAATCTGTGATTTCTTAAAGATCCTTTTGTTGACTCAGAACACTAAGTCACTTTAGTATATACCTTGATGTGATCATTGATTTAATTATACTATTACTACTCTGTACTGTTTTACATTTATATCTCATGAACTAACACTTCTACCAAGGTGAAACAGGCACAGAAGAGGAGTTCTCCACTGAAGGGGGAACTGATCTGATTACAGATTTGAAATGTCTACCAATCTGATCTGATTACAGGCTATATCAGTCTACAGACCTGTTCTGATTACTAAATTGACTTGTCCACAGAACTGTTCTGAGTACAAAGCTTCTTTGTCTACAGAACTAATCTGACTACAAAGTCAATCTTTCTACAAAACTAATTTGACTACTGTTTAAACTGTCTACAGAATGATTTGATTACAGAAAATCTGTCTACAGAAGAGAATTGATCTGACATACAGTACTGATCTGAGGATTACTGTGCTGATATAAAAAATGTGAAATCAGAAAAGTTGGGAACTGATCTGAGTACTACTGTGCTGACCCCAACAAACTGATCTGATGTTCAAAAAAAAAAAAGTTACTTAGCTGATCCAGATAAGTAAATTTCTTTAATATAAAAGTAAGAAAATGAAGTGAAATGTTTTTGGAAACTACTGTGCTGATATGCATCAGAACAGTATTTTGCCTTAGAATACTCTAAGTCGTAAACTGCTCGACTTTTAGATTACTAATAGAGAAGATCACAGTCTTAATCTTGGGACTTTAAGCCACAAGAAACTCAAGGAAGAGTAATAAAACATCACAACTGGGATTGTGAGAGTGGATGTAGACTTATTGGTCGAACCACTATAAAATTCTGTGTTCTTTACTTTTCTGTTTGGTATTTGTTTGATATTTGTTTAACCAAGAACAGTAGAATTTACTAAGTAAAGATCTGAATAAAAGTTGAGTATAAAACTAAACTAGAAAGTACTGATCTGATCCAGTAAGAACAGTACTATTCAGAACACATTTCCGCATTAAAACTCTGATATTTTGAAAGATTTTTAAAAGTCTATTCACCCCTCCCCTCTAGACTTTTACTAGCTTAATCAATCTTAACTCAACTTGGGACCAACAAGTGGTATCAGAGCAGTAGTTCTTTGGACTGCTGTTTCTTGATAACCTTGTAGATCTTGAGGGAAATCTCACTGATCTTGTTACTATTACTTGATATTTGTCACTATCTGAATACTTGAAAACTATCTGATATACTACTGATCTTATTTGTCTGATAAAAAATGGATGACACTAATGTGAACAAACTTCCTAAGTTCAAGATTGCAGATTATGACTACTGGAAGCTTAGGATGGAGGCCATCTTCAGCTCAACTCATGATCTGATGGTTTATGTGGTAACTGAAGGACCAATTGTTACCATGGTGGAAAACACTGCTGTTCTGGATCCTTCTAAACTTGTTGGAGCACTAGTCCCTAAACCAAGGTCAGAACTGACTTCTGAAGAAATGCGACAAAACAATTTGGATAGTCTTGCTAAGAATTATATTTTACACACCTTGCCAAATGAGTATTTTGGTAAAGTGTTAAAATGTAAGACTGCAAAGCAAATGTGGGACAAATTAGCTATTCTTTGTGAAGGTACTACTCTGATCAAAGAAAGCAAATTATCCACAGCTGTCCAAAGGTTTGAAACATTTAAGATGAAGCCAGGTGAAACAATTGATGAAATGGATACTCGATTTACAAAGATTATGAATGATCTTGATGTGTTAGGAAAGACTTATACTGAAAGAGAAATTAACTTGAGAATCTTGAAAGCTTTGGATGAAAGGTGGAAAATGGTCAAGATGATCATTAAAACCACACAAGACATTGATTCTTGGTCAGCTGAAACTATGTTCCAGACACTTAAGGCACATGAGTTTGAGTTAGATGAAGAAGATCCTATTACTGTAAATCATAAGGATAAGGATGCCTCTAAGGACATAGCTTTTAAAGCCTCTACCTCTAAGGGGTCTAGATCATCTAAGTCTAAGGCCTCAAGCATAAAAGATGAACTAGATAGTTCTGATCTTAGTCTGAAAGATCAGATGAGCCTTATGATCAACATATTTGATAGACTAAATAAGAGGTATGGTAGATATAAGAGATCCTATAAGGAAACAAAGGGTTCTAGTAACAGGGACTCTTCTGGGAACAGAAGGGATCAAAACTCTTTTGAAAGAAGGGATGAGATCTCTAATGAGAACAGAAGAGATAGGAACTCATCTGATAAGAGGGATAGAAAGTATTCTGATAAGAAATATAGGAACTCTATTGACAAGCATGACAGGAACCGAAATCATTCACCACCTAAGAGATCCTCTAACAGTCCTGTTTGCTATAATTGTGATAAGACAGGTCATTATGCTTATGAATGTCCTGATCTGAGTTCTGAAGATCGAGAAGAAAGGAAAGCCAGAAGAGATCGAAAATATGCCAAGGGTAAGAAGGCAATGATGGCATACAAAGAATCTGATTCGGAATCAGAAGAGTTGCTATCGTCTTCATTTGAATGCCCCTCTAGCTATGAGAATGAAGCTTTCATCGCAGATGATGGACTGGCAATGATGGCCAAAATAAATGATGAGGTATCATCTGCTAACTCTTTTCAATCTTGTAAAAAATCTGACACTGATGAAAGTGATGCTGCTGATAGTTGTATAGGAAGTAGTCTTCATCATTCCCAAGGAGTGACTGAAGAAGACCTTCTACAAGCTAACAAAGCATTCATTGAAATCAGTGATGAGAACATATCCTTAAAACAAGAACTCATTAATCTGAAAGAAGCTCAGTTGAAAGTGGATCCTAATATAGTTGTCATAAATGCACGACTATCAGAAGAGTTTTCCCAACTCCAAGAAAAATATGCATCCATTGATAAACTATATCAGGGTATGCTTAAAACTCAAGCCAAAGATACTAATGAATTCAATGATTTAAAGATTAAATGTGAAAAACTTGAAGAGCGCAATAGATTCTTAGAATCTGAAGTAGTGAGCCTAGATCGAAAGCTATCTGGGATGATTAACTCTACTAAGATTAATCAAACAATCTTAGACAGATATAGAGCTCCAAATGATAAAAGTGGAATAGGTACTGATCTGCCTAGTTCCTCTACTTCAGGAATTAAGAACACTAATGAAGCTAGTTCAAGTTATTTGCAACTAGATAAAGGAAAAGAACCTATGACTTATGATAATGATCCAAAACCTAAAGTACAGTCTAAGTACATTCCTCCTACTACCAAGAATGGTAAAATGAAGAATGTATTAAGACTAGTACAATCAAGACCATACCAGAAGAGTTATACTCCTCTGACCAGATCAGATCAGTCCTGGTATCAGAAGAGACAAACTCAAAACAGTAGGTCAAGACAAGCACAAGCAAGGAAATTTGTGCCTCATTATCATAACAAACATGTTCTTTATCCTCCACCTTTATCTTATGATACCATTGGAGAGGAAAGACCAAAACACATCTATAAGCCGTATGGTCCACATGCTTTCAGACCTTATTCAAACTATTACAGACATACTGATCTTACTGAAAAAGGGATAGAACCAAGGAAAGGCTATCTCAGAAAAATAGATCCTAAGTCTGCTGATAGTTCTGAAATGGTTAACAAAGTATTGTTCTGTGATAAATATGGAAGGCAACTGAAGAGGTCCCATCTATTCAAATCCTCAATGTTTATCTGGGTACCTCTCATCACTAACCCCCAAGTACCCCAATAAACTAGGGTACCTAAATTATTAAGATCACTATCTTGCAGGATCGACTGGACTTATACAAGAAAGGTGGTTCAGTGGGTGAGACCTTGTCACACCCCATTTTTCATAAAAGTAGATTTTACAAAAATACTGACAATTTAAAAGTAAAAGAACATGAACCTAATTTTCCACTTAAAATAATGAGATTTACAATTTAATTTTACAATAGAATTAATTAACAATTAGCGGAAGCTTAAAGAGTAAATAACAACTCAAAGAATTTAAAAATATCTAGTGTACCATTTCTCAATATTTCATGAAATGTACACTAAAGAGTTAAACAAGTTAAATTGTTTTTATTAAATGAGTAATAACTTTGTCATCCACCGCTCCTCCTCGCCACCAACTCCTTAAATCTGAAATGTTTAAATGAAAGGGTGAGCAAACCACAGCTCAGTGGGGACAAACTTGTCAAAACTAAATACAATAAGCAATTAAATTATCACAAACGTAAACATGCATTTTATGTATTGCCACTTCTCAACTTCTCGTTTATAAAGGTCAGAAGACCTACTTCTCAACTTCTCGTTTATAAAGGTCATAAGACCTGTACTTCTCAACTTCTCGTTTATAAAGGTCATAAGACCTGTACTTCTCAACTTTTCGTTTATAAAGGTCATAAGACCTGTACTTCTCAACTTCTCATACATCATTTACATTAGTGACAATAAAATTTCAAATCACATTTAATAGTGACAAACAAGTAAGATAGAAATCCCCACCTTAAAGTTAAACATACAAACTCGTTGCAATAATAAAGCTTTAATCTTCGATCTTCTCGTGATAACCGTCACCTAGCATGTAATTAATTTGGTTTAGAAAATAACTCCACAAATTTAGATATAATATAAATTCTAATAACAACTCTTCTTAAATATGAAATAGCACCGCTCAAATACTGATATCACACTATAACTCATAATCTAAAATTTCTAATTAAATTATTATGGTTAACAAATTAAATTATACACAGAATAAATTCAGTAGAGACCCATGAATTAACCTTGAAGAAGTTACTAATTAGCGTTAGGAGATTATTGAATGAATCTGTTTTAATTCAAAAGAATAATCCAATCTAAATCTAAACCCCTAAAACACAATACGTATATTCAAACTTAAAAGTAACCTTTTTAAATTCAAACTAAAATTAACCTAATAAAGAAATTAAAAGAACATCCAACCCATTAACAATCATCTTCTGACATATTGGAAAAATAATCAACTAATCTATATTTTATTAACAAAGCACGCTAGCCCACACCACATATATATATATATATATATATACATATATGATTATGATTTTATAGAGAATCAATTTTCATTTGAACTTGAACTAATTAATTAGATAAGGTATAACAACTGTGCAAACATAAAGATCAAGATGGAAGAAATAGTACCGTAACATCCTCTTAGTGCGGCGAGTAAACCCTAACTCGTGTGATGAGTATTTTCAAAATGAAAAGACTAGGGTAAAGCGCATATTTATAATGTATATTAGAATTGGGCTTTGACTTAACTGAAAGTAAATTTTAAATGGGCTTATAATACTTATCTCAATAAAAATAAAGAAATAAAGTACATAATTAAATATATACATATATATTATAAATTTTAGGGGTGTTACATCCTCTACCCCATATAAAAATTTCGTCCTCGAAATTACACATAGAAATTTATGAATATCATAATTTAACAATAAGATCTTAATTAATAAAATCACTATAAACTCAAAGTCTAAATGTTACTCGATCATGTTTCATATATATACAAAAAAAATTTAATGCACGACTAAATACTATCAAATATCTTATATTTTCACTATAGAGCTCAAAGTACATATTATTTCAAACTTCTAATAATTCATGACCAAACGTCTAATCAAATTATGCAATCACAAAACACATTTAACTCACATACCTCATTGAGCTGAAAAGCGGGAGGCGGTGGAGATGACCTTTACTTTTTAAAAATTTATGTTATACAAAATTCTTTAAATAAATTTGACTCTAAAAGATTTTTTTTTTTTTTAACAAGTCTACAAGAAGGTAGACCTGCTCTGATACCACTCTGTCACACCCCATTTTTCATAAAAGTAGATTTTACAAAAATACTGACAATTTAAAAGTAAAAGGACATGAACCTAATTTTCCACTTAAAATAATGAGATTTACAATTTAATTTTACAATAGAATTAATTAACAATTAGCGGAAGCTTAAAGAGTAAATAACAACTCAAAGAATTTAAAAATATCTAGTGTACCATTTCTCAATATTTCATGAAATGTACACTAAAGAGTTAAACAAGTTAAATTGTTTTTATTAAATGAGTAATAACTTCTAAAGAGTTAAACAAGTTAAATTGTTTTTATTAAATGAGTAATAACTTTGTCATCCACGGCTCCTCCTCGCCACCAACTCCTTAAATCTGAAATGTTTAAATGAAAGGGTGAGCAAACCACAGCTCAGTGGGGACAAGCTTGTCAAAACTAAATACAATAAGCAATTAAATTATCACAAACGTAAACATGCATTTTATGTATTGCCACTTCTCAACTTCTCGTTTATAAAGGTCAGAAGACCTACTTCTCAACTTCTCGTTTATAAAGGTCATAAGACCTGTACTTCTCAACTTCTCGTTTATAAAGGTCATAAGACCTGCACTTCTCAACTTTTCGTTTATAAAGGTCATAAGACCTGTACTTCTCAACTTCTCATACATCATTTACATTAGTGACAATAAAATTTCAAATCGCATTTAATAGTGACAAACAAGTAAGATAGAAATCCCCACCTTAAAGTTAAACATACAAACTCGTTGCAATAATAAAGCTTTAATCTTCGATCTTCTCGTGATAACCGTCACCTAGCATGTAATTAATTTGGTTTAGAAAATAACTCCACAAATTTAGATATAATATAAATTTTAATAACAAGTCTTCTTAAATATGAAATAGCACCGCTCAAATACTGATATCACACTATAACTCATAATCTAAAATTTCTAATTAAATTATTATGGTTAACAAATTAAATTATACACAGAATAAATTCAGTAGAGACCCATGAATTAACCTTGAAGAAGTTACTAATTAGCGTTAGGAGATTATTGAATGAATCTGTTTTAATTCAAAAGAATAATCCAATCTAAATCTAAACCCCTAAAACACAATACGTATATTCAAACTTAAAAGTAACCTTTTTAAATTCAAACTAAAATTAACCTAATAAAGAAATTAAAAGAACATCCAACCCATTAACAATCATCTTCTGACATATTGGAAAAATAATCAACTAATCTATATTTTATTAACAAAGCACGCTAGCCCACACCACATATATATATATATATATATATATATATACATATATGATTATGATTTTATAGAGAATCAATTTTCATTTGAACTTGAACTAATTAATTAGATAAGGTATAACAACTGTGCAAACATAAAGATCAAGATGGAAGAAATAGTACCGTAACATCCTCTTAGTGCGGCGAGTAAACCCTAACTCGTGTGATGAGTATTTTCAAAATGAAAAGACTAGGGTAAAGCGCATATTTATAATGTATATTAGAATTGGGCTTTGACTTAACTGAAAGTAAATTTTAAATGGGCTTACAATACTTATCTCAATAAAAATAAAGAAATAAAGTACATAATTAAATATATACATATATATTATAAATTTTAGGGGTGTTACATCCTCTACCCCATATAAAAATTTCGTCCTCGAAATTACACATAGAAATTTATGAATATCATAATTTAACAATAAGATCTTAATTAATAAAATCACTATAAACTCAAAGTCTAAATGTTACTCGATCATGTTTCATATATATACAAAAAAAATTTAATGCACGACTAAATACTATCAAATATCTTATATTTTCACTATAGAGCTCAAAGTACATATTATTTCAAACTTCTAATAATTCATGACCAAACGTCTAATCAAATTATGCAATCACAAAACACATTTAACTCACATACCTCATTGAGCTGAAAAGCGGGAGGCGGTGGAGATGACCTTTACTTTTTAAAAATTTATGTTATACAAAATTCTTTAAATAAATTTGACTCTAAAAGAATTTTTTTTTTTAACAAGACTACAAGAAGGTAGACCTGCTCTGATACCACTCTGTGACACCCCATTTTTCATAAAAGTAGATTTTACAAAAATACTGACAATTTAAAAGTAAAAGGACATGAACCTAATTTTCCACTTAAAATAATGAGATTTACAATTTAATTTTACAATAGAATTAATTAACAATTAGCGGAAGCTTAAAGAGTAAATAACAACTCAAAGAATTTAAAAATATCTAGTGTACCATTTCTCAATATTTCATGAAATGTACACTAAAGAGTTAAACAAGTTAAATTGTTTTTATTAAATGAGTAATAACTTTGTCATCCACCGCTCCTCCTCGCCACCAACTCCTTAAATCTGAAATGTTTAAATGAAAGGGTGAGCAAACCACAGCTCAGTGGGGACAAGCTTGTCAAAACTAAATACAATAAGCAATTAAATTATCACAAACGTAAACATGCATTTTATGTATTGCCACTTCTCAACTTCTCGTTTATAAAGGTCAGAAGACCTACTTCTCAACTTCTCGTTTATAAAGGTCATAAGACCTGTACTTCTCAACTTCTCGTTTATAAAGGTCATAAGACCTGTACTTCTCAACTTTTCGTTTATAAAGGTCATAAGACCTGTACTTCTCAACTTCTCATACATCATTTACATTAGTGACAATAAAATTTCAAATCGCATTTAATAGTGACAAACAAGTAAGATAGAAATCCCCACCTTAAAGTTAAACATACAAACTCGTTGCAATAATAAAGCTTTAATCTTCGATCTTCTCGTGATAACCGTCACCTAGCATGTAATTAATTTGGTTTAGAAAATAACTCCACAAATTTAGATATAATATAAATTCTAATAACAACTCTTCTTAAATATGAAATAGCACCGCTCAAATACTGATATCACACTATAACTCATAATCTAAAATTTCTAATTAAATTATTATGGTTAACAAATTAAATTATACACAGAATAAATTCAGTAGAGACCCATGAATTAACCTTGAAGAAGTTACTAATTAGCGTTAGGAGATTATTGAATGAATCTGTTTTAATTCAAAAGAATAATCCAATCTAAATCTAAACCCCTAAAACACAATACGTATATTCAAACTTAAAAGTAACCTTTTTAAATTCAAACTAAAATTAACCTAATAAAGAAATTAAAAGAACATCCAACCCATTAACAATCATCTTCTGACATATTGGAAAAATAATCAACTAATCTATATTTTATTAACAAAGCACGCTAGCCCACACCACATATATATATATATATATACATATATGATTATGATTTTATAGAGAATCAATTTTCATTTGAACTTGAACTAATTAATTAGATAAGGTATAACAACTGTGCAAACATAAAGATCAAGATGGAAGAAATAGTACCGTAACATCCTCTTAGTGCGGCGAGTAAACCCTAACTCGTGTGATGAGTATTTTCAAAATGAAAAGACTAGGGTAAAGCGCATATTTATAATGTATATTAGAATTGGGCTTTGACTTAACTGAAAGTAAATTTTAAATGGGCTTATAATACTTATCTCAATAAAAATAAAGAAATAAAGTACATAATTAAATATATACATATATATTATAAATTTTAGGGGTGTTACAGACCTGGTACATAGACAGTGGGTGTTCACACCACATGACTGGTACCAAGGCCCTACTTACTGACTATCATGAGAAGGAAGGACCAAAAGTCATCTTTGGTGATAGTTCAATGGCTATCACAAAAGGATTTGGATTCATCAAGAATGGAGATGTTGAAATCCAAGATGTTTCCTATGTTGAAGGTTTGAAATATAACTTGTTATTTGTATCTCAATTTTGTGACAGGGGATACAAAGTTTAGTTCAAGACCAGAAGATGTGAAATAATAGACAAAAGGACTCACAATGTTTTACTTGTTGGCACAAGACAAGGAAGTGTATACATTGTAAATTGGAATAGTTGTCCTAAGAATGCCTGTCTTATTACTAAGAGTCCTAAAGAGAACAGTTGGCTCTGGCATAAACGCCTCTGCCACCTAAACTTTAAGATAATCAACAAGATTGCAAGAGAACATCTTGTTGAGGGCATTCCAAATGAAATCTATTCCAAATCACAAATGTGTGACTCCTGTCAAAAAGGTAAACAGGTAAAGGTTTCATTTAAGTCCATTCCAACTCTTTCAACCAGCAGAGTCTTAGAACTCTTGCATATGGATCTTCATGGTCCTATCAAACCTCCTACATTGAATGGAAGAAGGTATACTCTGGTTGTAGTAGATGATTATTCTAAGTTTACTTGGGTAGTATTTTTACACAAAAAGAGTGATACACAAACACTACTTCCAGACCTATTAAAGAGGTTGCAGGTTGAAAAGGGTCAACCCATTGTCAAAATAAGGAGTGACAAGGGGACTGAGTTTATTAACTGTTACATCTCTGACTACTGTTCTAAGTCTGGCATACAGCATCTAACAAGTGCAGCCAGAACCCCCCAACAAAATGGTGTTGCAGAAAGGAGAAACAGAACACTAAAAGAAGCATGCAGAGCAATGATTGCAGAATTTAACACACCTTAGAAGTTTTGGGCTGAAGCCATTAACACAGCTTGCCACTCCCAAAACCGAAGTGCTCTTAATAAGGTGCATGGTAAAACGCCTTATGAGGTATGGAAAGGCAGAAAACCTAGAGTTTCTTATTTTCATATCTTTGGATGTAAGTGTTTCATCCATAACAATGGCAAAAGTAAGCTAAATGCTTTTGATGCAAAAGCTGATGAAGGGATATTCTTGGGATACTCTTCAGTAAGCAAAGCATTTAGAGTGTTTAACTACTCTACCCTATGTGTGGAAGAAACACCCCATGTAGTATTTGATGAGAATGTGCAGGACTCTACTGATCATCAGCTCAGTAAGAAAATTGACAATCTAAAGCTTCAATCCAACAAAGATGATGATGATACAGAAATATATGAATCTGTACAAGCATATAATCCTTTCCTGAATGTCCTAGATCAAGATTCTGAAAAAGAAAAGGTAAAAGACAAAGGTAAGTCATCTAAAACTTTTGATATGTCAGAATTGAATGACTGCTCTCCTATGAACAAATCTACTGATTTGATGCAAAACAATGATACTGATCTACATGATGATTTGCATGATATAAATGATGATAGCATTTCTGTTAAGAATAGAAGGACATGGAAGTCTGCTCATTCTACTGATCTGATTCTAGGTGATTCCAGTAAAGGTGTTAAAACTAGAAAACAATTGTTTGATTCCCAGGAAGAACCTAGTAAGTCTCTATTTTGCTGGTGTTGTTTTCTATCATCTATTGAGTCTAAAACTGTGAATGAAGCTTTAAGTGATAGTAACTGGATTATAGCCATGCAAGAAGAACTTAATCAGTTCACTAGAAATGAAGTTTGGGAACTTGTTGATAGACCCAGTGATCATAATGTTGTAGGCACTAAGTGGATTTTCAAGAATAAAAAAGATGAAAATGATCTTGTAGTTAGAAATAAAGCTAGATTAGTTGCTCAGGGCTACTCTCAAGCTGAGGGTATTGATTATGATGAAACTTTTGCTCCTGTAGCTAGACTAGAAGCTATAAGATTGTTCCTTGCTTATGCTGCTCACATGAAATTCACTATGTATCAAATGGATGTGAAAAGTGTATTTTTGAATGGTATACTTGCTGAAGAAGTTTATGTGGAACAACCACCTGGTTTTGAAGTGAATAGTCACCAAGTATACAAGTTAAAGAAAGCACTCTATGGACTAAAACAAGCCCCAAGAGCCTGGTATGATACACTTTCCTTATTCTTACTTGAAAATGGTTTTACAAAAGGCAAGGTTGATAGAACTTTGTTTCGAAGACAAGAAGGTAATGATATATTACTGGTTCAAATTTATGTGGATGACATTATTTTTGGTTCACCCAACAAAACCTTGAGTGAAAGCTTTTCTACACTCATGCAAAGTAAATTTGAAATGTCTATGATGGGTGAAATGACATATTTTCTTGGTCTTCAAGTAAAACAAACTCCAGAAGGTATCTTTATAAATCAAGCAAAATATACTAAGAATTTGCTAGATAAATTTGGTATTAAAACCTGTAAGACAGTTGGTGTGCCCATGCAACCTACATACAGAATGGATCCTGACGAAAGAGGTAAGTCTTCTGACCAACCTCATTATCATGCTTTAATTGTCTCTCTACTCTATCTAACTGCCAGCAGACCTGATATTGCTTTTTCTGTTGATGTGTGTGCAAGATTTCAAGCAAACCCCAAAGAAAGTCATCTGGAAGCTGCCAAAAGGATATTGAAATATCTAAAGGGGACCATTAATCGAGGATTATGGTATCCTGCAGATGATGATATATCCCTAAGTGGTTATTCAGACTCTGACTTTGGAGGATGCAAAATAGATAGAAAATCTACTTCTAGTTCATGTCAATTCTTAGGAACTAAGCTTATTTCCTGGTTTTCAAAGAAACAAACTAGTGTGGCAACTTCTACCACTGAAGCAGAATATATGGCTGCAGGTAGTTGTTGTAGTCAGCTTCTTTGGCTAATACAACAACTCAGAGACTGCAATATTGTAGAATCTAATGTACCTATATATTGTGACAGTAATAGTGTCATTGCCATCACACAAAATCCCGTTCTACATACTAGATGCAAGCATGTTGACATTAGACATCACTTTGTTAGGGATCATGTGGAAAAGAAAAATATTAGGATTGAAAAGATTCATACTGATATTCAAAGAGCTGACATTTTTACAAAACCATTGGCTGAAATGAGATTTAGAGAGTTATGCATTAGCTTAGGGTTGATAGATATGGGTTCTATATGTATATAGAACTGCACTAACATTTCAGGTACTGATCTTATACCAAAAGGAGATAAAGCAGAAACTAAGAGCAGTACATCAAAAGCTTAAAACTCAGAAGAGACAATCCTATGTCAGACCACTACATTTAAAACAGGTAACAAGGTTACTAAAGTGGCCTTAATCCTGATGAGGAAGCTGGTAAAGCTGAGGGACACTGAGAACACACATTAAGGGGGAATCTGTGATTTCTTAAAGATCCTTTTGTTGACTCAGAACACTAAGTCACTTTAGCATAAATCTTGATGTGATCATTGATTTAATCATACTATTACTACTCTGTACTGTTTTACACTTACACTGCATGTACTAACACTTCTACCAAGGTGAAACAGGCACAGAAGAGGAGTTCTCCACTGAAGTGGGAACTGATCTAATTACAGATTTGATATGTCTACAAATCTGATCTGATTACAGGCTATATCAGTCTACAGATCTATTCTGATTAATAATTTGACTTGTCTTCCGAACTAATCTGACTACAAATTCAATTATTCTACAGAACTAATCTGACTACTGATTTAAACTGTACAGAAAGATTTGATTACTACTAATCTGTCTACAGAAAAGAGAATTGATCTGACACACAATACTAATCTGAGGATTACTGTGTTGATATCAAAAATATGAAATCAGGAAAGTTGGGAACTGATCTGAGTACTACTGTGCTGACCCCAACAACTGATCTGATGTTCAAAAGGTTACTCAGCTGATCACAATACTCAGCTGATCCAGATAAGTAAATTTTATTTAAAAACGAGTAAGAGGATGAAGTGAATTATTTCTAAAACCTACTGTGCTGATATACATCAGAACAGTCTTTTAGCTTACTAATAGAGACGATTAGTACACTCCTCTATTTTTAACCTAATTGCTATGGTGTATTTATCAAACACAAATTGGCTCCAAGAAATAAGAATGGTACTAGAATATGAACAGTTTGACTAATCACGAATTTCGAGACTTAATCTCAGCCATTCATTGTGAAAATAAATTCAATCCACGCCCTAGATTGGTTTTGAATTTATAAAACACGATCACTTTCATCTTCATCTTCTTTACTAGTTCATTTCTTCTACATTTCTGGAAACTCTCAAACACGAAATTGATGCAAGTCTAAATTCTATATCTTCAACATTTCTACAAATGGCAATTATTAATGTGCTGAGTGAATCTAATGAAGTTGTAGGAACATTTGATTCTGGATTTTGGATGCGAGAAAAGGGCATTTTTGTGGAAAATGCAGTCTACTTTAATGGTCGCCATTGTCCAGAGAATCAAGCTATTCTAACCATGTGTGAAGAAAGCGGTCTCAGGAAATTTCTGGAATCATACCCACTCAATGTGTATGAACCCGAAGCAGTGGAATTCTTTTTACAGCTTGAAGGTGACAACAATGGTGTGCGTTCAATGATATCCAGGCGCAAGGTCGAAATAACTCGAGAGATTCTTGAGGTTATGTTGGATTTACCCCAAGGACCTGTTGACATTCTGAACTACAAAGCCGGAGAACAAAAAAAGTGTGTGGGTAGATGGACGAGTGAAGAAACAGAAACTCTACTCAATCTGAAGAAAGCCGTGCTTCCTTCTGGACTTCAATTTTTGATGGATATTGCTGGAAAATGTTTGTTAGGGCAACATCACAGTCAAGACGCTCTATCAAATCTGAAAATTCGAATCATGGCAGCAATAATCGATCGAGTTCAAGGTGATTGGCAAGGTTTCTTTCTTGAAAGATTGCTAAGAGAAAAGGAAAAGATTCTGTTCGATGAGGACTCCGAAGAGTTTTCAATCAAATCGAAATTAGGGTTCGGGAACAAGCTGAGCATTCTGTTGCCTCAAATTGTTGTTAAGAAAGCGTATTGGAGTAATCCTAAGAAGTTCCATCAAGGGAAATTCTTGATGAAAAAGGAATTTGTTCGTTATGAACAAGAAAATCCTTTGGTGCTACCTCTTCCAGAACTAGAAGCTCAAGAATCTGGTGCTTCTATGTACAAATCACATGATGATCAACCAGAGAGAAGGACCAAGGCAAAGCATGATCCTAGTGGTTCTGGATTACGAAGAGAAAGGTCTGCTATGTCCTCAGTAGAGCACACAGTAAGATTTCTTGAAACTGTGGTGAGAGACAGCTCTGTAGATCAAGAGGTTAGTACTTCTAGACCTAGGGAAATTCTTGATTCTACCCCTACTCCATCAAATTATGTTCCATTTCAACCCCAACCCATTGATCGAGATTCAACCTGTTCAGAGGAGTCAGTACACTACTCTCCTATTAGACAGAACACTCCACCCTCACCCACTCAGAACACTTCTTTTTCATACCACTCCCCATCTCCTCATCTCCAGAAACTGAGGTTATTCAACAAAATTTTGTGTTTTTGATGGATTATCCTGTCTGTGATAAGGAAGAAAGGATTAGGTTTAAACTGAGAAATGCACTTCTGAAATGTTTTCATGGATTAGATGACAGCTCTATGGTGTTTGAACAACTTCTAAGGATAGGTACTTGGGTATATCTTAGAAGGGTTGGCTTGAAAGAGTTGTTAGTTGTTGCAGAAGGCATGGGAGGTTTATTTGTTTTTCATGATTGGGAACAAGAGCAGAGAGAAGCTGCAGGTGTTCAATCTTGTTCAGACTTATTTACATTGGATTCTGTTATTCAGTTGATTGAAAGATTAACAGGATGTAAGTATTCTATGGTTAAGTCTGTTGAGACTCATGTTGATTCTGATGTAAATTTGGGTGCTGAGGATGTTGGTGCTGAAGAATTTAATAATCAGGCTGATATGCAAGCTGATTATGAAGCTGATACCAATGCAACTGAGGTGTTTGAGAACACAGTTGTAATTGAAGAAACTGATGTCATAGAGGAACCAACTTTGGGTGCTGATGAGTTGGAAAGCACTCCAATTGAAGTTGCTGAAACTAATGTGCTTAATGATGTTCAAGAGCCAGTAAGACCTGTTCATACTGACACAGTTCCAGATAGCTCAAGCTTTGAGATGTTGAAAAAGCTTAATGAAGAATTGCAAAGCAAGCTGGAAGCTACTTTGAAACAATTTCAAGAGGCTACTGAGAAATTGGAGAAGTTAACTGCTACCAGTTCGTATGAGCAAGTGATAGAGCACACAATGTCCAAAATCTATGATCTGCATAGATTACAAGAGAAGACATTGTCTGTTGAGCTGCAAAAGAAAGTTGAGCTGCTTGTAACACCCTTGAAAGAATGGCAGGATGAAGCCAAAAATGGGGAAGTTAAGGTAATGAAGGTCATGGAGCAAACTCAAACTCAACAAACTCAATTAGTTGGGAGTCAGGATGAATTAAAAGAGAGTATGGATGATCTGAAAGAAGAGATCATTAGTTTGAAAAAGAACATTGCAAATCTCAAAAAACATGAGAAGTCTTCTGAAGCTGAAACTCAAGTCATAGCAACTGCAACTGTTGAAAAGAACATTGCTGAATCTTCATCTGGAAAAAGAAAAAGAAAGTTAGTTTTGAGTGAAGATGAAGAAGAAGCTGAAGAGTCTGGAAGAGTTACCAGGTCTAAGAGTAAGCTGAAACATGTTGTTGCTAGCAGTAGGCCAAGTGATGAGAAGATGGCTGAAGCTGTTGAGAAACATAATGAGTTGCTAGCTAAGAAGAAAGCTAAATTGTTTGAGAAAAGAAAAGCTGATGAGCATATTAGGAAACAAAAGTTGAAAGATGTAGAAGCTGCAAGAAAGAAGTTTGATAATCGAGTTGCTGCATTAAAGAGGAAAATGAAATCTAAGTCTGCTGTTGGTGTTCTTAATGAGAATTACATAGAATTTATTATTGATGATGAAAATTTTGAATATTGGAATAATCTTAAGAAGAAGTGGCAGATTGCAAATTTTATTGTGAAGAAGTTTGGTGATCATCCTACCAAGGAGGATGAGTATGCTGATTTTGAAGACTTTATGATGAATGTTGCAAGAATCTTTTGGGAAGATGTGTTGTTGTTAGCTGCTGGTGCAAACATTCAGATATTATGTCCTGAAGAACCAATATGGGAACCTCCAAGATTAGAGAATGGAAAACCTGATCTAAAAGAGGTTAGAAACATCATTTCAAAAATTATTCAAGATGAAGGTATTACAGATCACAAGCACATGCTGGAAATCAAGAACCGGATGTATTTGGCATTCAGAATACCAAATGAAGACTGAAGATGAAGGACTAAGCTCACAAGATAACACTTCTTAACCTTATCTTTATTTTCTTCATTTTGATTTTTTTTGTGACTATATGAAGTATGTGTAATATTTGGTTTATGTGAAAACTATTCTGATGTTGAATTGATGAATTGTTATAATCAACCATATATCTTAACTACTGATCTGAGTATATTTAAGTAGTTTTGGCTTCATCAAAAAGGGGGAAATTGTTGGGATATGAATCTGTGAAACAATGTTCTAATTGATGATTGTATGTTTTGATGGCCAAAAGCAACTTGAAGTTAATGGTATATGTGATTATATGTTGATATAAATGTTTTATATGATATATATGTTACTGATCTTAATGAGATATTGGTATCTGAGTTACTGATCTTATAAGTTTACTGATCTTAGTGTGTTACTGATCTGATATAAGAACTGTTAGGAACTAAGCTGATGTTTTGTATTGTATAGACAGCTTATAGAATAGAACTTAGATGTACTTTGCTGTATATAGTTCAGTTGATGTATAGATAGGTTTTATAAATGTAAACTTGTATTCTATTGTATTCAGCATTGTAAAGATAAGAACAATAGATTAGGAATAGATTAGAAGAAGATCAGAAGACTATTGAAGACTCGGAAGACTACTTCAGAATAAGAAGACTTCAAAGAAGAGTTGAAGTGAAGCTTAGAAGATTCTGGAGAAGTGCAGAACAGTTTTGAGAACTGTGTTGACTGACTAAGAATAGTAAGACTAAGAAGAGTATTTTACTGTGCTGAGTTAGTAAGTTTGAAGAATAAGTTTGGAAAACTTATTTAAGGTGTAACTGAAGATTTATTGAAGAGATGCTAACTTGGAATAAGAAGGAAGTTACAAAGTCGGTTACAAGAAGAAGTTACAAAAACAGTTTTAGAGTTAGTTGAGAGTTAGTTCACAAACTGCTAACTGTCATACTAATGTCTATAAATACTGTGTGATCTCATACTGCTAAGACAACTGAACAACTACTGATCTTAGAGAATTCAAGAGCAAGTCTACAAAGGAATTTGAAGAACTCACAGAGTTGGAGAGATCAAGAAGTCTGAGAAAAGCCACTGAATTGAAGAGAAAAATCAAAGGCTATTCAAGAGAAGTTTTACTTTTCATTTTAAAGTTTGTATTGTTGTAAACAAGTGTGCTATTTACTTGTAGAATTACTAGTCGATCGAAGATACACTTGGAAGTGTAATCGAAAAGATTACAGTCTTAATCTTGGGACTTTAAGCCACAAGAAACTCAAGGAAGAGTAATAAAACATCACAACTGGGATTGTGAGAGTGGATGTAGACTTATTGGTCGAACCACTATAAAATTCTGTGTTCTTTACTTTTCTGTTTGGTATTTGTTTGATATTTGTTTAACCAAGAACAGTAGAATTTACTAAGTAAAGATCTGAATAAAAGTTGAGTATAAAACTAAACTGGAAAGTACTGATCTGATCCAGTAAGAACAGTACTATTCAGAACACATTTCCGTATTAAAACTCTGATATTTTGAAAGATTTTTAAAAGTCTATTCACCCCTCCCCTCTAGGCTTTTACTAGCTTAATCAATCTTAACTCAACTTGGGACCAACATTAATGTTCTAAGTGAATCTAATGAAGTTGTAGGTACGTTTGATTCCGAATTTTGGCTGCGAGAAAAGGGCATTTTTTTAGAAAATGCAGTATATTTCAGTGGTCGCCATTGCCCAGAGAATCAAGCTATCTTGACGATGTGTGAAGAAAGCGGGCTCAGGAAATATCTGGAATCATATCCACTCAATGTGTATGATCCTGAAGCAATGGAATTCTTTTTACAGCTCGAAGGTGACAACAATGGCGTTCGATCAATGCTGTCAGGGCACAAGGTTGCAATAACCCGAGAAATTGTTGAGATTATGTTGGATTTACCACAAGGCCCCGTCGATATTCTAACATATAAGGCCGGAGAAGAAAAAGAATGTGTGGGCAGATGGACGGGTGAAGAACCAGAAACTCTACACAATCTTAAGAAGGCTGTGCTTCCTCCTGGACTTCAATTCTTGATGGATATTGCTGGAAAGTGTTTGTTAGGGCAACATCACAGTCAAGATGTTCTATCAAATTTGAGAATTCGAATCATGGCAGCAATCATTGACCGTGTTCGAGGTGATTGGCAAGGTTTCTTTCTTGAAAGATTGCTAAGTGAAAAGGAAAAGGTTCTGTTCGATGAGGATTCTGAAGAATTTTCAATCAAATCGAAATTAGGGTTCGGGAACAAGCTGAGCATTCTGTTGCCTCAGATAGTCATCAAGAAAGCTTATTGGAGTAATCCTAAGAAGTTCCATCAAGGGAAGTTCTTGATGAAAAAGGAGTCTGTTCGCTTTGAACAAGAACATCCTTTAGTGCTACCTCTCCCAGAACAAGAAGCTCAAGAATCTGGTGATTCTATGTATAAATCAGATGATGATCAACCAGAAAGAAGGACCAAGGCAAGGCATGATCCTAGCAGTTCTGGATTAAGAAGAGGAAGTTCAGCTAAAGCCTCAGCAGAGCACACAGTTAGATTTATTGAAACTGTGGTGAGAGACAGTTCGAAAGATCAAGAGGTTAGTATTTCTAGACCTAGGAGATTACTTGTTGATTCTACTCCTACTCCATCGAATTCTGTTCCAATTCAAGTCCAACCCATTGATCTAGAACCTACCTGTTCTGTGGAGTCAGTACACTACTCTCTTATTCAACAGAACACTCCTCTCTCACCCACTCAGAACACTTCTTTTCATACCACTCCCCATTCTAGTCCTCAACATATTTCCACTCCCCATTTTTCCCCTGAACCAGTTCATGATCACTCTACTGAGCATGAACACATACCTGCTTCTGAACCTATTGAAATCTCCTCATCTCCAGAAACTGAGATTATTCAACCAAATTCAGTATTTGTGATGGATTATCCTGTGTGTGATAAGGAAGAAAGGATTAGGTTTAAACTAAGAAATGCTCTTCTTAAAAGTGTTCATGGTTTAGATGACAGCTCTATGGTTTTTGAGCAACTTCTAAGGATAGGCACTTGGGTATATCTTAGAAGGATTGGCTTGAATGAGTTGTTAGTTGTAGCAGAAGGCATGGGTGGTTTATCTGTTTTCCATGATTGGGAACAAGAACAAAGAGAAGTTGCAGGTGTTTAGTCTTTTACAGAATTAGCCACATTAGATTCAGTTATTCAATTGATTGAAAGGTTAACTGGGTGTAAGTATTCTGTGGTTAAGTCTGCTGATGAAAATGTTGATACTGATGTCAACATGGAAGCTGAGGATGTTGGTGTTGGAAATTTTGATAATCAAGCTGATTTGGAAGCTGATTTGGAAGCTGATATGGAAGCTGATATGGAAGCTGATTATGAAGCTGATACCTACGCAACTGAGGTGTTTGAGAACACAGTTGTACTTGAAGAGACTGAGGTCATAGAGGAACCAACTTTGGGTGCTGATGAGTTGGAAAGCACACCAATTGAAGTTGCTGAGAATACTGTGCTTGATGATGTTCAAGAGACAGTAAGAACAGTTCTTATTGACACAGCTCCAGAAAGCTCTAGCTTTGAATTGTTGAAAAATCATAATGAAGAGTTACAAAGCAAGCTGGAAGCTACTTTGAAACAATTTCAAGAAGCTACTGAGAAGTTGGAGAGATTGACTGCTACCAGTTCATATGAGCAAGTGATGGAACACACAATGTCTAAGATCTATGATCTACATAGATTGCAAGAAAAGAGATTGTCTGCTGAACTGCAAAGGAAAGTTGAGTTGCTTGTGACACCCTTGAAGGAATGGCAAGATGAAGCCAAAAAGGGGGAAGATAAGGTCATGAGAGTGATGGAGCAGACTCAAACTCAGCAAGCTCAGTTAGTTGTAAGTCAAGATGAACTTAAAGCAAGTCAGGATGATCTGAAAGAAGAGATCATTAGTTTGAAGATGAGAATCAATCTCAGACGACAACAAAAGGCTTCTGAAGCTACAACTCAAGATATAGCAACAATTGAGAAGAACATTGCTGAATCTTCTTCTGGAAAGAAAAAGAGAAAACTGATTTTGAGTGATGAAGAAGAGGCTGAAGAGACTGGAAGGGTTACCAGGTCTAAGAGTAAGCTAAAGCATGTAGTTGCTAGTAGTCAGCCAAGTGATGAAAAGATGGCTGAAGCTGTTGAAAAACACAATGAATTGTTAGCAAAGAAGAAGGCTGAACTATCTGAAAAGAGAAAAGCTGATGAACAGATTAGAAAGCAAAAGTTGAAAGATGCAGAAGCTGCAAGGAAAAAGTTTGATAATCGAGTTGCTGCATTAAAAAGGAAAATGAAATCTAAGTCTGTTGGTGGAGTTCTTAATGAGAACTACATAGAGTTTATTGTTGATGATGATAATTTGGAATATTGGAATGATCTGAAGAAGAAATGGCAGATTGCAAATTTCATTGTAAAGAAGTTTGGTGATCATTCAAGCAAGGAGGATGAGTATGTTGATTTTGAAGATTTTATGATGAATGTTGCAAGGGGCTTCTGGGAAGATATTTTGTTGTTGGCAGCTGGTGCGAATATCCAGATCCTATGTCCAGAAGAACCTGTGTGGGAACCTCCAAGATTAGAAAATGGAGAACCTGATCTGAAAGAGGTTGGAAACATTATTGCTAAAATCATTAAGGATGAAGGTATTACAGATCACAAGCACATGATGGAAATCAAGAATCGGATGTACTTGGCATTCAAAATTCCTAATGAAGATTGAAGATGAAGGACTATGCTGAAGTGACCTTCCGGTGAAGTATTTAGGAGTTCCGTTGGCGGCTGGTTGGCTTAAAAATAGCGATTATGAGCCTCTTCTCACTAAGATTCGGGAGCATATTGTTAGATGGAATTCTCGTAAGTTATCTTATGCGGGTAAGCTGGAATTGATTTCATCCGTGATTTATGGGATTTTAAGTTTCTGGTTCGGAGTTCTTCCCATCCCCAAAGTAGTGATACGTAAGCTGGAATCACTGTGCCGACAATGCTTATGGAGTGGCAAGCAAGCAAAAGTCGCATGGGTAGATATTTGAAAAGAAAAAGCAAAGGGCGGCCTCGGTTTGAAGGATATGGTCGGCTGGAATCAGGTTCTTTGTTGCAAATGGGTTCACATGAAGAAGGACACGTTATGGGACAAATGGGTTCATGATAGGTGGTTAAAAGAGGAAACGGTGTGGCAAATTCGTGTCAGGACCACTAGTTCGATGTTGCAGCGGTTTGTTTGCAAGTTTAGGGACCAGATTTTGGAGAAATATGGGAGTGTTTCGAACGCTATTAGCAAGCTGGAACGCTTGGCTAATATCAGGGGTTTGGATGTGGGGAAGGTTTATAAGGAGCTGTATGATACGCAAAGCCAACCAGTTATTCGATTTCAGGATTGAATGGGCCTCGTTTATCCCCCGTAAATTCTCGTTTATATGTTGGTTGGTGGCTCGGGAGAGAATTAGTACGCATAGTACATGCACTAATATCGAGGATAGAAGGTGTGTATTTTGTATTGATGGGGAGGAGTCAATCAATCATCTCTTCTTCGAGTGTAACTTTGCACGGTTCATTTGGAAGAAAGTTAGCGAATGGCTGGGCTGGAACACTAGAGGGAATAGCCTTAAAGAGATGTTGGACGAGAATCACAAGGCTCGGAGTATTAGTACTACGAAGAAGAAGATATTTCGGCTTTGTATTGCTACTGTCGTGTATCACGTTTGGAGGACCAGAAATAGCGTCCGGTTCGAGGAGAAGCAGTACCGTATTGGGCGCATCATCAAGGCCATCCAAATTGATGTATGCATGTTTGGAGTATTCGTCAAAGGAGTAAACGGTCACTTTGCGTTCTTTTAGGGGCTGCATCGAGAAGGAAGCGAGGGGCAAGAAGAAGGATTGCTGTTCAAAGGCTGTAATAGCTTTAGAATTCAGTTTTGATGATGTAATTGTTCGGTTTAGCTTTTGCTTTTATTTTGAGAATTGTAATCGAACATATATTATCGGGAGGAGTACCCATTCTAGATGATGAGGCACAGTTTTCCTCCATCCGGGGTTTTTCCGATGGGTTTACCGGAGGAGGTTTTTAACCCGACCTTGGATAGATGGGGAAGTGAGGGTTGAGTGATTGTATCGTTTGCGCCTTCTTAGCATGTTGAGTTGTGCGTTTGTTGGGCGTATTTATTTAACTAAACGTTCAGAAGGACTATGCTGAAGAAGATAATATTTGTTAACCTTATCTTTATTTTCTTTATGTTGATATTTTTGTGATTATGTGAAGTATGTGTAATAACTGATCTAATGTGAATCCTAATCTGATGTTTGAATTGATGAATTGTTATGATCAACTATATATCTTAACTACTGATCTGATTATACTTAAGTAGTTTTGGCTTCATCAAAAAGGGGGAAATTGTTGGGATATGAATTCTATAAACAATGTTCTAGATGATGATTGTATGTTTTGATGGCCAAAAGCAACTTGAAGTTAATGATATATGTGATTATATGTTGATATAATTGTGTTATATGAAATAAGTTTACTGATCTTAAGAGATATTTGAATCTGAGTTACTGATCTTATATATGTTTACTGATCTTAGTGTGTGTATTGATCTGATATAAGAACTGTTAGGAACTAAGCTGATGTTTTGTATTGTATAGACAGCTTATAGTATAAGACTTAGATGTACTCATCTGTATGTAGTTCAGTTGATGTATAGATAGGTTTTATATGTGTAAAGTTGTATTTTATTGTATTCAGCATTGTAAAAGTTCAGAACAGTAGTCTAGAACACTAGAATAGAAGAAGATCAGAAGACTATGGAAGACACAGAAAACTACTTCAGAATAAGAAGACCTTCAAGAAGAGTTGAAGAGAAGCTTAGAAGAATTCTGGAGAAGTGCAGAACAGTTTTCGAGAACTGTGCTTACTGACTAAGAACAGTAAAACTAAGAAGAGTAAGTTTACTGTGTTGAGTTAGTTTGGTTGAAGAATAAGTTTGAAGAATAAGTTTGGAAAACTTATTTAAGGTGTAATTGAAGATATATTTGAAGATATGCTGACTTGGAATAAGAAGGAAGTTACAAAGTCGGTTACAAAAAGGAAGTTACAAAAACAGTTTTAGAGTTAGTTGAGAGTTAGTTCACAAACTGCTAACTGTCATACTAAGTTCTATAAATACTGTGTGATCTCATACTGCTAAAGACTACTGAAAAATTACTGATCCTAAAGCATTCGAGAGCAAGTCTACAAAGCATTTGAAGAACTCACAGAGTCAAAGAGATCAAGAAATCTGAGAAGAAGCCACAGATTTGAAGAGAAAAAATCAGAGGCTATTCAAGAGAAGTTTTACTTTTCATTTTAAAGTTTGTATTGTTGTAAACAAGTGTGCTAGTTACTTGTGAAATTACTAGTCGATCGAAGATACACTTGGAAGTGTAATCGAAAAGATCACAGTCTTAATCTTGGGACTTTAAGCCACAAGAAACTCAAGGAAGAGTAATAAAACATCACAACTTTTTGGTCGAACCACTATATATTCTGTGTTCTTTACTTTTCTGTTTGGTATTTTCTGTTTAATATTTGTTTAACTAAGAACAGTAGAATTTACTAAGTAAAGATCTAAATAAAAGTTGAGTATAAAACTGAAACTGGAAGTACTGATCTGACCCAGTAAGAACAGTACTGTTCAGAACACATTTCCGCATTAAAACTCTGATATTTTGAAAGATTTTTTAAAGTTTATTCACCTCTCCCCTCTAGACTTTCTTAGCTTACTCAATCTTAACTCAACTTGGGACCAACAGTATATATATAAGCAATATCAATACTATACATGGACCATACAGACACGGTTAGTAGAATGATGCGGATGTTGTTCCCCGTCCTTCGATTCTATAATAAAGATTCGGGTTTCTTGGATTCAAATTCAATGATTTTTTACTCTTTTTTATGTAAAATTTTGTATTTTGAAATTCATTCTATGTAATGTTTCATTCAAATATATATATGGAGTGAATATGAACTGTAAATTTTAAATGTACAAGCTTCAATTCCCTCCATCACGGCCCACCGCCATTAAGAATTTCAGATTCACAATAAAAAAAATAAAAAAATTAAGGAATGAGTATTTTTGTTTTAAAATTAATTACCAGTAGTACAAAAAAAGAAAATTATATGCCGTTTGTGATTGATATAAGTAATAGAAAATATTAATTTTATCCACTTCTTTAAAAATACTAAATAAAATAATATAGCTAGTTTAAAATTAAATACCAAATATCCATTTGACCAACCACAAAACATCATGTGACTGCCACCAAAACACAATAAGTGAAATGACTTGCGCATTTGATAAGTACTCAAACAAATATTTAATAATTATTTCTAATTACAAGTTTTTTTTAATATAATATATATATATTCACCTACAAACTCGTTTTTGTTCGCGTTTAAGAAAAGTCCACACACAAATCTATTTATATACATGTTTTAAAAAAAATCACATTTTAAAACATGTAGTAAATAAAATATTTAACCATCTGATCAGACGTTAAATTAAAATATCAAAAAAATACTAAATAAAATATATTTTAAGAGGGGGCCCCGTTACCAAATGGCATCGGGGCCCACTGTCGTCCCCTTTTTGCATCGGCCATTATATGTCGTCCCCTTTTCGCATCCGCCATTATATGTCGTTACCAAATGGCATCGGGGCCCATTGTCGTCCCCTTATCCGTTGCCTTAAGGTAACGGCACCCACCCCCGTCGCCTTTTTTATTCCCGTTACCAAAACCGTTGCCAATTGGCAACGGCAGCCTGCCCTTGCTAATCGTCGTTGCCTTTTGGCCATTATTTTGTAGTGTTTAAAAGAAAAGAATTTGCATACACAAGTGCATTCCCCCCCCCCATACACTTGTGTCATACTCCTTTCAGGACCAACAAGTGGTATCAGAGTGGGGTTCAAAGACCACTGCTTCTGAAAATCAATTTTGATTTTCAAAACCAAATACTAGTGTGGTCACTGAACTGATCCTTCTGAAAAACCTTCATTCATACCCAGTGCTTAATTATATATATTTGGAAGTATTGCTCCTAACAATGTTGTGCCTGGAGATGTTGTGGAGACCGTCAACAACATGGCTCCTAACCCAGTCAACCATATATCTCATCACAAGCTCTTAATGTTCTCAATTGAGAATTATGACTTCTGGTAGATCAGGATGAGAGCTTATCTTGCATGTCTTCATGATGAGATGTTGAGAGTCATCACTAAGGGACCATTCACTTTCACAAAGCCAAATCCTAAGGTTGCAACGGCTCAAAAAGCTGATCCAAGACAGGAACTCCCTAAGGATGAAGATGACTTCACTGCTGAAGAGAGAAAGAGGCACAATCTCAACTATTTGGCCATGAATACTCTCTATCAAACCATTACATATGTTGTAATGAGAAGAGTATACCACTGCACAACAACCAAAAAAATTTGGGATACTCTTGCAATCATGTGTGAAGGTACAGACAAAATCAAGGAGAACAAGCTCCAAGTTGCTGTGAAGAAATATGAACAATTCACAATGGAATCAAATGAGTCCATTGACAAACTTGCTAGTAGATTCACAGATATAAGGAATGAGATAAATTCATTGGGCAATGTTTACTCCAAGAGAGAGGTGGCATTTAAGATTCTAAGAAGTCTCACTCCAAAGTGGGATGTATACTCTGTGATGATGCAGAACACCAAAGATCTCTCTGCCATGCCCATGCAACAAGTCTTCTCAGAACTCAAAGCTTATGAGTTTGATCTCAACAGGAGAAAGCCAACTGAGGAATCTTCATTGCCAACCAAATTAGGAGTGGCCTTCAAAGCCAAAACTGCTGAACATGAAATGCAGACCACTCTAAGATCATCAAAGTTTGTTGGTCCCTGAACGAGTAGTGAATGGGATTAAAGTCTAGAGGGGAGGGGTGAATAGACTTTAAAACTTTTTCAAGAGAGCTGGGAAACTCTTCTGATCTCTATGTCAGCTGGACTACAAGTCTGTTGGTCCAGATGACTATAGTGATCTGATGGCAGAGATTATATGCGGAATTATGGTAGGCCTTGTTTAGACTCATTCCTTTTGTTTCTTTAAGAAAGTGTTAACTTGTTTTGTTTAATGAAAATGCTCAGCTGATGCTGGTTTGAAAGTTATGGCCTTGTTTTGAAGACAGTTACAAATATAGTATGCACTATATAAAGATAAATGAAATGACATAAATATTGAGTGCAGTAAGTAAATAACACCGAGTTTATAGTGGTTCGGATATACGATCCTACGTCCACTCTCACGTCCACACGTGATATTTAATCCCTTTAATTTACCAAAAATTACAAGGGTCTTGTCCTTTATAGTCCCAAGGATAGGACTTTGAGATCTGAGCCGTCCTAACAGCTACGGTCTCCACAAGTGATTGTAAGCACTTGCAATTTGAGGGGTTCAAAAAACTTTAACCTTTCGGTGAGGGTTGGAGTTTTTGAGGGGTATCCAACTAATGGTTCAAGCTTATAAATTGCTTAACCACTATGCCGAAAACAATGAATTTACAATATGAACAGGTTTCAGGTTCTTATGGGTTGGATATAAATCACTTAAGAGCTGCAAATATTCTGATGATTTTCTGGCTCTTGGAGAACTCTTAGAACAATATGGTTTTTTGCTTGATTGCTTGCTTAGCTTGTTGAATTCTCTCGTTGTGATCTCGTACTTGTGATTTCTCATCCTCTTGTATTTATAATGGTGATTGCTTGCAACTAGCCGTTGGAGTTGACTAGCCGTTGGGGCAATCTTTCCATATTGGCTTGATTCCTTGATTCCAGCTGCTTGATTGCTCCAATCCTGGGATCATGTCAATCTTCTAAATAAGGAAGGTCTTCATTTGAATTTCAAGATGACTTTGGGAATCAGCCAAGTCCTGGACGAGTACTTGGTGTTCTGATCTGCACTACTAGTCTTTTGACTACTCGTCTGGCCTTGTACTTCTGTCTTCTGATATCAGTCGAGTAGAACTCTTCTGATCTGGTAGATACTTGTGCTGCATTAGGGCCATCTTCAACTTGGACTCCATCAGATAAGTAGGTATACAAGTACCTTAACTTATCTGGCCTTCAAGGATCTTCTAGTCTTCATGTCTTCTACTCTTCTCATCTTGAGGGAGCGCATGTAAGCCGGGACTGTGCTAATCAACTGATATCTATATAGTTGATCACACAAGACTAGTCTAAACTGTTCTATACAAAGTCAGCTGGTCCTATTACATTTATAAACTCTAAGTGTTTTGGCCATCAAAACTATTCTAACATCAAGTGGGGCTAAGTGTGAATTTACATCCCAACAATTTCCCCCTTTTTGATGAAGCCAAAACTATATTTGATAAATGCTCTTAGTAAATAAGATAAGAGTTTATAAACTTCATAAAAACTGAAGTATCTGATGAAGACAACGAGAGTTTGTCTTGAAAGCAAAGAGAACTAAACTTGATTATATATAGAGCTTTTACAGATTACAAGTGATAGTTTCTTTAAAGCTTTGAAATTGGTCTTCATCAGGTCTTCTGATCTTTAGATGCGGAAAGCAAGGTACAGACGAGTTCGAACTTCTTCCATGTGCTGCAGGTCTGTAACATTCTCCTCTTCATAGATTTTCTCTAGAATCCTTTTGACTTCAATCCAGTCTGTCCTTCCGGAGCTCAGAGTGGGAGGATCCCATTTAGGTTCTTCTGGAGTTAGGATTCTGCAGTTGTCAAGTTCTTTGGCTGTCTTGACTACTTCTTTCCAGAACTCTTGATCTTCAATGTTCATGAACTGATTGAACTGGAAGAATTCATCTTCATAGGTTGGGAGAGGGCCAAATTTTCTTACAATGTGGTGTTGAATTTGCCACTTCTTCTTCAAAGGATACCACCTTGGTAGCTCATCTTGAAGGGCTAAATAATCCACATAGTTGTTATCAAACACCAGGGTATTGTCTTTGACATTGTCTTCTTTTGCTTTGTCCTTGATTGCTTTCCTGAGTTTGGCTATTTTCCTTTCAAATTTGGCTTTGACTGCCTTCGCATCTTTTAGCTTCTTCTGCTTAAGCTCTTGAGCTTCAAGCTCTTTTCTTTTCTTCAGCTCTAAAGCCTCTTTCTCTTCTGCAGTAGGCTCTGCTGGAGCTGACTTCTTGCTTGACTGAGCTTGCTCATCTGCTTGCTCATCTGCCTTTCTTTTCCTTGTCATCCTCTTCTCAGGAACTTGTTCTATAGAGGCAGTGATCTGTAGACTCTTGGCAGGAGCTTGAGTGGGAGCTTGGGTGTCTTCTTGAGCAATTTCTTTGCCTTTGCCTTGCCTGCTCTTGATTTTGCTTTATAAACCACCCAAGGTTTCATTCAGCTCATCTTGAGATACTACCATCACAGCTTGCTGTGCAGTAGCCTTCTCTAGAGCCTTTATCAATACATCTTCCCCCTTTTTGGCTTCAGCAAGTGCAGCCGCAAAAGGCTTCATGGCATTCACAATCTCCACTTTCAGAGTCTGTTGTAGGGCCATGGCATTGACTTTGCCAACATGGGTCAGATGAGTGATGCTGTGGTCTAGGATCTGAGCATGAGAGTTGGAGGAGGAGGCAGCTTCAAGTTTAGCTGTAAGTGCTTCCAATTTGGCTGCTGTCTTCTTCAGCTGAGTCTGCAGTTTCTCATTCTCCTCTGCAGTTGACTTAAGAAGGGTTTTACCTTCAGTGGCTCTTGCTTCAGCATCATCAAGTCTGTTTTTATAGGAGCTCTCCAAGCGGTTGATTTCATTTGTATAGAGATCAGTAAACTTCTTTGTTCTGTCTGCTGATTTCATTTGTATAGAGATCAGTAAACCTCTAGCTGATTATGGAGTGCCTCACCGAACTTGTCATCTATGTCAAGGATTTGTTCGGTGAGACGAGTCTTCTGCTCATGAATGGCCTTCTCTACAAATCTGGCCAGCTGCATGCCTACCCCTTTGGCGAAGTGTGTGTCTATTGCTTCCTTGACCTGAGCACACACATCTGCTCGAATATCTATAGATGAAGTAGAGGGAGAGGCAATACCTTGAGTTTCCTGGGGAAATACAGGGATGAGAGGTTGATTGTAGGCAACTAGAGCCATTCCTTTTTCTTCAGCAGTGAGATAACTTTCTTGAAGAAAGTCTGTTGTAACATCAACCAGACGAGCAAATAATCGACCATTCCTTTGATGAGGTTGATAGATGAAGTGATCAAGCTCATGCTTAGGAAAGAAGTGAGAGGGAACAGACACCACTTCTTTCTCCTTTGCTTCAGCTTCAGCTGATTCAGCTGTATCGACTGCAGTTGAGTCTGGTACACAGGGGGCCTCAGAGGGGATTCCTAAAATCCTTTGGCATACCCATGTCAGGGATTCTGTGGGCAATAGCTCAGTGAATGAACTGACTTGAGCAACCTCTTTTTGTTCCATTTCCCAGTCGAGGAAGTTAGCCTTTCCTCCCATTCCCTCCATGACTTCAATGAGGTCATCCACATCATCTCTTCGGAGCTCAATCTAAGTACAGACCCTCAGTACTTGTTCAAACTGAGTTGATTCTTCATTAATACCAGGAATAGTAGATTTGAGCAGGTTGGCTATTTTCATCCTCATTATCTTCTCCCTTATGCACATAGGATAGTGCACCATGCTATATTGAGGTTGAGAAGGGCCTGCTTGATCCAGGTCTGCTGGTGCCAAGTCTTCTGGTGCAGGTGGGGTAGTGAGGATAGGGGATTGATTGGCAAAGACATTTTCCTCTGCTGTGTGAGTATCAACAGGGTTTTGGGAAGTGATATGTTCAGGTTGAGTATCAGCAGGGGTAGTCAGTTGTGGTTCAAGAGTTGGTTGATGCTGGGCTTGTTCCTCTGCTGTATGAGTATCAGCAGGGATTTGGGTATCAGTGTGTGGAGGTTCAGATATGTTGGAATCGTCAGAAAGGTTGAATGATGCAATAGGGGCTATGCTTATGGGAGTAGTGAGCCTCGATTTCTTTGTCTTTTTGGTGAAAGAGGAATTATTCTTCTTTCTCTTCTGACCCTTTGACAATTTAGAAGGTGAGATAGTGAGAGAAGGATTAAAAGTACCTGCCTTTTTCAAAGGAGAGGCAGTTGGAGTAGCATCTGAATCAGATGGGGAGATGAGCCCAGATTTGATCAGGATTCTTCGTTGTGCCAATGTCTGGTTATCATCATCATCGTCCTCAGCAGCCTTCTTTTGAGCCTCTTCTTTGGAAGGTTTCTCTTCTTCTTCAGCAGAGTCATGAACAGACTCTTCTGTCTCCTTAACAACATCCTTAGAGGATGCTGCTTCTGCCAACCTCTTCTTCTTTTCTTCCTTCAACATTGCTGCCTCAGCAAGGGCCTCCTTTCTCAAGTAATACTTGGAGGTGTGGAATGTCTTATGAGGACCCATCTTGTACTTCTTTGGGAATACTTCTGGAAGGATAACACTCAGCTTGTTGACAAAGTTGACAGTTGATGTTACTTTCCATTCTTTTGATTGGAGGTCCAATGTAACCTTCTTGGCCTCAAGAGCAATCCTATTCAAGAATAGCCCTTGCCAATCTCCATCAATCTGATCCCAGATTGCAGCCATAACTCTAACCTTTAAAGTGGTAACAGCATCATGGCTAAAAGTGTTACCAAGCAACATCTTGCCTGCAATATCCATCAAGGTTTGGAATTTGGGGTCGAGTTGTGATTTCTTAAGCCCAGAGGCATCTTCAGCCTTGATCCTTCCACCAGTAAACATCTCCAGATACTCCTTTTCTCTTCCCATAAGGTAGGTAGAGATGTCTATCTCTCCCCTTGATAAGCCGAACAATTCTTGAAGGATCTCTCTTGAGATCTCAACTCTGTGTCCACCCATGACACTTTCAACGTGAGAATCTGTCATCACTGCGTTTGCGTAGAACGTTAGCACATCTTGTTCATAAACATTTGTTGGTGCTGCTTCCAGAAAATCACGAAGGTTGAGATTGATGCAGCGAAGAAGGATCTCCTTATTTGCAGGTGTATGTTTGCCCTTGAAAAACAGAACATTTTCAGTGAAAACTTTTCCTTCCTTAGACCACTTTTGAGTATCTAAGGTGCCGGTACTCTTGGTATTCTCGTCGTAAATTTTGATGATTCCCATTCTGGATGTTGAGTTTTGTGGGTAGGAATGCTTGGAAAGAGTATTCAGGACGAGAGTGATTTGAGAGTAATTGAGTATTGTGAGCGAAAGGAGTTTGGAAGAGGTTTAAGGGTTTGTATATATACTCCAGCAAGAATTTTGATCCAACGGTCAGATTCGGTTCAAGATTGGAGTAGAGCCCAAGATTTCCTTCTTTGATTTCGCCTCATTCCTTTAATTTTGCCGGCTGAATTTGCCATGTGTCAATCGATGGTTTGTTGGCAAAATAGTAATTGAGTGCTAATGACATCATTACCAAAACTAGCCGTTGTGACTGAATTTTAGCAAGAATTGATCATCAAGGCCGTTTTCTATAAGTGAATTTCATTCCTTATATAGGCCAATTTCCTTAATTACATTCAGGAATAAATCTAGAATGAATTACATGATCAAAGATAGTCATTATGCTCTAAAATAAAGTGATCTGATCAGCAGAGTGAAGTCTTCTGATTTCTTCGAGAAGTCTGCTGATTTTCTTGAAAGTCTTCTGGTCAGCTGAGTTGGCCTTCTGATCAGCTGAGTAGAGGATTGAAGTGTGCTGAGTAAATCTTCTGTGTGTAATGATCCAACCTGGTTGGATGAATCCTTCAGCTGTGATGATCCAACCTGGTTTGATGGATCTTTCAGCTCCTTCTTTTAACCAAGTGGGACTAGTCTAGATGAAATCCCACTGGCTCAAATGCTCCTCACCATCGGATGTTCCTCATCATCAGATGGGATGTAGCATCTAATGTGTCCTTGTTGAATTTCTTCGCTTCACTTGTAGGAAGGAGAAGATTGAAAGGTGCTTCAATGGAGTTTGAAAAGAGAGACAGGAACTCGGTTTTCCTGATATGGTTTGACAGAGAGGCCTTTAGTAACAAGCTCTCCATGTAGAACTTCCCCTGGAGAAGAAGCTCTGCTTGTTTGCTACTCTGTCCTCTGCATCTCTTCTTTCTTTAGTTTTCAACAAGAACGTCTCTTCTTTCTTTAGATTTCATAGGCATACTTATGTTGGATAAGCCAAGTATGCTGATCTGCATCATCTCCATCTTTAGGACAAATCTTCATCTCCTTTACCCAAGTCTTTGGTTGAGGGATGATGTTCATGCCATCTCTTCTTTCGATTGTCTCCATACCTGGAACAAGAATAGTAGTTAGTAATTTGTGTTCTTAGGTATTCCCATAACTTTCCCTTTTTATAGAGGTAGAAATGAGGTGGTGGAGTAAGAGATGACAAAAGCTATAGAGTTGATAGGTCTGAATTTCTGAAAAGTTACTTCTTAAGATCAACAATGAGATTCTTGATCTAAGGGTTCACATTTAAAGAGATTCAGACTCTATCTAGTGGAATGCAGAAATTATAAATTTTGAGCAAGAGTTATTTGGAATCCGTACTGTGCATGCATACTGTTGAGTCGGTGAGGATTAACCCAGCCAATGGTGTGTTAATCCAACCAAGTATAACTCAATAGTATACTGTATGTATGTATAATGATAAAGTATTTTATGAAGAATAGTTTATTATTATACATATGCATACATTGGTTGAGTATATATACCAATTAACTTTGTTCATGTCTTTTGTATGTATATATATATATATTATGCAATGCAGAAGATTAAGTATTTTATCAAGGATTCTTAGGGTATCATTGATTCCCCCTTGATTAAATAACTCTATGTTTTCCCTCAGCTTTATTTGTCTTCATCGGGAATAACTTACCTGAAGATGAGGGTGTCTATTCACCTCACCTGATCCTCCTAGTCTGCTGCAATTGTATCAGCTGAGGCCTTCAGCTGATCTTGTGCTCTTCATGTGCTTGGATCCAAGAGTCCTAAGCTATAACATAGGGTCTTGAATCTTTCTTCAGCTAGGGGCTTAGTCAAGATGTCTGCTCTTTGGATATCTGTGTGAATTTTCTCCATCTTGATGTCCTTCTTTTCAAGGTGGTCTCTTATAAAATGGTGTCGAATGTCGACATGCTTGCATCTTGTGTGTAGGACTGGATTTTGAGTGATGGCAATGACACTGCTGCTGTCACAGTAGATAGGGACTTCTCTTGCCTCTACATTGTAATCCTTGAGTTGTTGAACTAGCCAGAGCAGCTGACTACAACAACTTCCAGCTGCCATATATTCTGCTTCAGTGGTGGAGGTTGCAACTGACGTTTGCTTCTTTGAGCACCATGATATCAACTTGTTGCCTAGGAATTGACAGGTTCCAGATGTGGATTTCCTATCTATTCTGCATCCACCATAATCTGAGTCAGAGTAACCACTCAACTCTAGGTTGTCATCAGCAGAGTACCATAGTCCTAGGTTGACTGTTCCTTTTAGGTACTTGAGAATCTTCCTTGCTGCTTCTAGATGACTTTGCTTTGGGTTTGCTTGAAACCTAGCACATACTCCTAAAGCAAATGTTATGTCTGGTCTGCTAGCTGTAAGATATAGTAGAGATCCAATAAGTGCTCTATATTCAGCTTGATCAACTGCCTGTCCAGACTCATCTGGTTCCATTTTGAAGGATGTCATCATTGGAATTCTTGCAGTCTTGCTTTGTAGAGCTTTGAATCTTTCTAATAGGCTTTTGGTGTACTTGGACTGATTGATGAAGATCCCTTCTGAACTCTGTTTGACTTGGAGTCCTAGGAAGTAATTCATCTCACCCATCATACTCATTTCGAATTTTCCTTGCATAAGTTCAGAGAACTTCTTGCACATATCTTGATTTGATGATCCAAATATAATGTCATCTACATATATTTGCACCATTAGAATGTCTTCTCCTTCTTGTATTCTGAAAAGTGTTCTGTCAACTTTGCCTTTTGTGTAACCATTGTCAAGTAGGAATTGTGACAATGTGTCATACCAGGCTCTGGGAGCTTGCTTTAGACCATAGAGGGCCTTCTTCAGACGATATACTTGATCTCCTTTTTCGAATCCTGGAGGTTGTTCTACATACACTTCTTCTACCAGAATACCATTCAAAAAAGCACTCTTGACGTCCATTTGATATACCTTGAAGCCCATATATGATGCATAAGCTAGAAACAGTCAAATGGCTTCTAATCTGGCTACTGGAGCAAAGGTTTCATCATAGTCAATTCCTTCAGATTGTGAGTATCCTTTTGCAACTAGCCTTGCTTTATTTCTAGTTATCACATCATTTTCGTCCTTTTTATTCTTGAATACCCACTTTGTTCCTGCTACATTGTGGTTTTCAGGACGATCTACCAATTCCCATACTTCATTTCTTTCGAATTGGTTTAATTCTTCTTGCATAGCAGTGATCCAATTGCTATCTGTCATTGCTTCTTCTATGTCAGCTGGTTCAATGTTGGACAAGAAGGCACACCAGCAGAACATAGATGATTGAGGGTTCTAATTCAGTTGTCTTCTGGTCTTGACACCTGAGTCTGCTCCTCCTAAGATGAGGTTTGATGGATGGTTGTTTCTCCATGTATGTCTTACAGGAGAATCTGCATTAGATGAGCTTGGATTCTCATCTGTTCTAGTGCCATCAGGAGGGTTGACTTGATTAGGTCGATCATCATCTGTATCTTGAGTGTCAAAGAGATCATTCCCTCTTGCATTTGGGATTGTTGCATCTTGATTTTGGACAGCTTGCTCAGCTTGAGTTTGTGAACTAGTGACTGGTCTGTGTGGTTTATCCTCCTCTGGTTCTTCAGGAAATGGTTCATTGACTTCAATAAACTCATCAGACCTGGACTTGATCACTAGTTTCTTCATCTGATCTACAGCTGAGTCTGTCTGTGCTGCACACTTTTCACAAGATTCATCAAAAACAACCTGAGGTGTTTCTTCCACAAGAAGGGTTCATTTGTTGAATACTCTAAATGCTTTGCTAGTTGAGGAGTATCCTAAGGATATCCCCTCATCTGCTTTAGCATCAAAAGCATTCAACTTACTTTTCCCATTATTGTGAATGAAACACTTACAACCAAATATATGAAAGTAAGATACCCTAGGTTTCCTGCCTTTCCACAGTTCATATGGGGTTTTCTCATGAATTTTGTGAATACCTGACCTATTTTGAGTGTGACAAGCTGTGTTGATGGCTTCTGCCCATAGCTTCTTAGGAGTTGTGAATTCAGCAAGGAGTGTTCTTGCAGCTTCTTTAAGTGTTCTGATTCTTCTTTCAGCTACACCATTCTGTTGTGGTGTTCTTGCTGCACTTGTCTCATGCTGAATACCATTAGAAGTACAATAGGCAATAATATAAGAGTTAATAAATTCAGTGCCTTTGTCACTTCTAATTTTCACAATAGGTTCTCCTTTCTCTACTTGGATCCTCTTTAATAATTCAGGGAGCTTCTGCTGAGTTTCACTCTTCTTGTATAAGAATACAACCCAAGTAAACTTGGAGTAGTCATCTACAACAATGAGGGTATACTTCCTCCCTGTAAGTGTAGTTGGAGTGACTGGTCCAAAGAGATCCATGTGAAGCAATTCAAGAGCTCTGCTGGTTGATGCTGTCTTCTTGGTCTTGAAAGAGACCTTTGTTTGCTTTCCTTGTTGAGATGCATCACAAACCTGATCTTTACAGTAGAGTTCATTAGGCAGACCATCAACTAAGGATTCCCTTGCTAACTTGTTCATAGTCTTAAAGTTCAGATGACTAAGACGTTTGTGCCATAGCCAGCTGACATCTTTAGGGCTTTTCACAAGCAGACATGTATCCTTAGGACAGCTATTCCAATTTGCAAGATACATACTTCCTTTTCTAGATCCTGTTAGAAGGTTTTGTTTTGTTCTTTTATCACTTGTGAGACACTCATCTTTAGAGAATTTTACTGAGTAACCCGTGTCACAGAAATGAGAAACAGATAATAAATTAAACTTTAAACCTTCTACATATGATACATCATGTACCTCAATGTCACCATTTTTAAGGGTGCCATATCCTTTTGTGTTACCGTGCGCGTTATCACCAAAGAAGACTTTTGGACCTTTCTTTTCTGTGTAGTTGGTCAGCAGGTCTTTGGTTCCAGTCATATGGGTTGAGCATCCACTATCTATGTACCATATCTCTCCTGCTAGACCTCCTTTTCTGTATAGGTCCCTCCTTTCCTGCAAGAAAGGTTAAGTCTTAGGTACCCATTTTGTCTTGGGTCCTTGGGTGTTAGTACTACCCTTGGGAACCCACATATACATTGGTCGTTTGAACAACCTTGAGCACTTGAGTTGTTTCCCTCGGGCATCACAGAACCAAATCTTACCAGTTAACACCTTGGACTGGTCTGATTTGTTATTTGTGTCAGCTAAGTAATAGTCAAATGGTTTCCTCTTATAGGAGTGTACATACATTATCTTTTGACTAGTTACATTCGGCCTGGGTGCATTAGCTGGTCGATGAACACGATTATATGGACCATACTCCTCTGTTCTCACAATATCATAAGAGATAGGGGGTGCAAAGAGAACAGATTTGTGTGAAGAAGATTTCTTCTTCTTGGCTGGAGCAGCATACAGCTGAGACTGTCTCAGACGAGATGGTCTAGGCTGTTTGTTGTTCCTCTGTGCATGCTTGGGGTTAACTTGTCTCTTACCCCTTTTGGTGTTGGGATAGTTAACCTCAGCTGGTACAGATGCCTTTTGGTTCATATTAGGTTCATTGTGTTTAGAACACTCACCCTTATCATGTGTCTGAGTAGTGCACTGATTAGGTGTACTACCCCCAGCTGGAGAGGATGTTGATGGATTAAGTTCATAACCAAGACCCATCTTATTGCCATTTGATCTATAATATTCAGAGATACTTTCAATAGTAGTAGATGCTTTATTGAACTCTGATATCTTTTGATTTAGGCATTCCTTCTCCTTTTCTAAGAGCTTGTGTGCTTGGAAGAGGTCATCGAACTTAGATTGTAGTATACAAAATTCCTTGGTTTCTAAGGCTTGAGTTTCTAACATCCCCTCATACAACTGAGTTGTTGTGGTATTTTCTTCCTTAAGAAGTTCCACTTCTTTGGTCAATCTTTCATTCATTGTGACCAACTCAGGGGTGTTATCAAACTTAACCTTTTTCAACCTAGCAATTTCTTTCCTTAAATCCTTATTCTCCTCTTCCACTTCTATAAAAGCTCTAGTGGCAATATCCAGATCACCTTTTACCTTTCTTAACGATTGATAATAGGTGTCTTCTGATTCGCCTTCAGATGAATTTATATCATCTGTTTGTGAGAAAATAGGTGAATGGAAAGTAGTAGTGTAGGAATTTACCTCATTTTCTCCTATGACCATCATAGCTAGATCATCTGAATCATCTGAGCAGATTTGACAGTCTGGTGATGTAGGAAGTTCATCACTTTGATATTCAGATTCTTCAGTCACCATTGCTTGCTTATCTGAATTTCTTCTGTCACTTCTTGGCCTTCTTTCTTCTTTGTCATCTAAATTCAGCTCAGGACATTCATAGACATAATGTCCTGGTTTGCGACAATTGAAGCATGCTCCAGGTTTTTGATTTGAACTGCCTTTCCTTGGAGGAGTGGCATCTCTTCTTCTGGAGCCTCGGTTGTCAGATGACTCCATATCCTTTCTAGGATACCTTTCTGGTGTTCTTTCTCTGGAGCCTCTAGAGGGTGAACTGGCTCTTCTATCTTTGTAGTTTCTATAGAATTTTCTATATTTGCTGTTGAGAGTTTTCATCCTTTCGAATCTTTTGATCATAAGGGCCATTTGCTCTTTCAGACTCATGTCTGATCCTTCAAAGTCTTCTGTTTTCAGAGAGGTCTTGCCAGATGAGGTGCTTGCAGCTTTTGTATTTGCTGCCTTGAAAGCTACAGTCTTGGAGGTAGATGGGGTTGCAGTAGGCTCATCATTTTCTGAGTTTTCTTCTCTTTCAAGATCATACTCATGAGCTTTGAGGTTCTGAAACAGAGTTTGAGCAGACCATATATTGATATCTTGAGAATCTTTGATGATGGTCTTCTTGAGTCTCCATTTCTTGGTTAGAGAGTCTAAAATCTTCAAATTTTTCTCTCTATTTGTATACTTCTTGCCTAGGGACTCAATCTCATTTATGATCTTGGTAAATATATTGTCTAACTGATCAATAGACTCTTCTGGCTGCATCTTGAAATGTTCAAACTTTTTGACTGCTGTTGATAGCTTACTTTCCTTGATCAGCTCAGTTCCTTCACAGAGAAGTGCTAGAGCATCCCACATATCCTTAGCTGTTTCACAATTGATTACTTTTGCAATGTACTCATTTTGAAGAGTTTGCATGATATAATCTTGAGCAATGCTGTCAAGATTTGACTGCTTCATCTCTTCTGGTGTGAGGTCCTTCATCGGCTTGGGGGCAAGTTCTCCAACTGGAACTTCTGGATCACCATTTGCAGTGTTGACTGCCATGATGGTGATTGGGCCTTCGGTGATTACTGACCACGTCTTGTAGTGGACTGATGTGAGATTCTTCCTCATCCTGATCTTCCAGTAATCATAATCCTCCACTGAAAACTTAGGCAACTCATGCATATTAGCACTCATGCTGTATGAGTTTTCAAAAATAAGTTTTTCAAAAGAAAAAGATCTGTTCAAGAGGACTACAGAAAGACTCCCTCAAGTCTTCTGATAATCTAGAGACAGTAGTCCGATAGAACCACTGCTCTGATACCACTTGTTGGTCCCTGAACGAGTAGTGAATGGGATTAAAGTCTAGGGGGGAGGGGTGAATAGACTTTAAAACTTTTTCAAGAGAGTTGGGAACCTCTTCTGATCTCTATGTCAGCTGGACTACAAGTCTGCTGGTCCAGATGACTATAGTGATCTGATGGCAGAGATTATATGCGGAATTATGGTAGGCCTTGTTTAGACTCGTTCCTTTTGTTTCTTTAAGAAAGTGTTAACTTATTTTGTTTAATGAAAATGCTCAGCTGATGCTGGTTTGAAAGTTATGGCCTTGTTTTGAAGACAGTTGCAAATACAGTATGCACTATATAAAGATAAATGAAATGACAGAAATATTGAGTGCAGTAAGTAAATAACACCGAGTTTATAGTGGTTCGGATATACGATCCTACGTCCACTCTCACGTCCACACGTGATATTTAATCCCTTTAATTTACCAAAAATTACAAGGGTCTTGTCCTTTATAGTCCCAAGGATAGGACTTTGAGATCTGAGCCGTCCTAACAGCTACGGTCTCCACAAGTGATTGTAAGCACTTGCACTTTGAGGGGTTCAAAAAACTTTAACCTTTCGGTGAGGGTTGGAGTTTTTGAGGGGTATCCAACTAATGTTTCAAGCTTATAAATTGCTTAACCACTATGCCTAAAACAATGAATTTACAATATGAACAGGTTTCAGGTTCTTATGGGTTGGATAGAAATCACTTAAGAGCTGCAAATATTCTGATGATTTTCTGGCTCTTGGAGAACTCTTAAAACAGTATGGTTTTTTTCTTGATTGCTTGCTTAGCTTGTTGAATTCTCTCGTTGTGATCTCGTACTTGTCATTTCTCATCCTCTTGTATTTATAATGGTGATTGCTTGCAACTAGCCGTTGGGGCAATCTTTCCATATTGGCTTGATTCCTTGATTTCAGCTGCTTGATTGCTCCAATCCTGGGATCATGTCAATCTTCTAAATAAGGAAGGTCTTCATTTGAATTGCAAGATGACTTCGGGAATCAGCCGAGTCATGGACGAGTACTTGGTCTTCTGATCTGCACTACTAGTCTTCTGACTACTCGTCTGGCCTTGTACTTCTGTCTTCTGATATCAGTCGAGTAGAACTCTTCTGATCTGGTAGATACTTGTGCTGCATTAGGGCCATCTTCAACTTGGACTCCATCAGATAAGTAGGTATACAAGTACCTTAACTTATCTGGCCTTCAAGGATCTTCTAGTCTTCATGTCTTCTACTCTTCTCATCTTGAGGGAGCGCATATAAGCCGGGACTGTGCTAATCAACTGATATCTATACAATTGATCACACAAGACTAGTCTAAGTTGTTCTATACAAAGTCAGCTGATCCTATTACATTTATAAACTCTAAGTGTTTTGGCCATCAAAACTATTCTAACATCAAGTGGGGCTTAGGGTGAATTTACATCCCAACAAAGTTAATTCCTAAAATTGAAATGAAGGAAGAGCTAGCCCTCATGGCTAGAAGATTTGAAAAACTCAACTCAAGATTTGGTAGATACAAAAAGTTCTACCAAGATAACAAGGTCAGGAGAAGGTACAACTCTCCTAAAGCCAAGGCTGGGGATAAAAGACCTGAAGAAAGAAGATTAGAGGACAAGTACTCTGATAGGAGAAAGTCCAGTAGAGCTGAACCTTCATCATCTAGAAGGAAATAAGAAACCAAGAAAGATGATGATGAAGACCTGTGCTACAACTGCCAAAAGAAAGGGCACTTCTAGTATGACTGCCCTGAACTCAGCTCAGAGGAGAGGAAGGAGAGGCAAGCTGAAAGAGATAGGAGACTCAACATTAGAAAAGCCATGGTGGCTGGTGATGAGTCTCAAAGTGATGAAAGCTTTAACTCCTCTAATGATGGACTGTTCTCTAACAGTGATGATGATGATGTGTGGAACATGGCTATAGAAGATGATGAGGTATGTTCTTCATATAGTTCAAAATCAATTCACTCACTGGAAACTAGTGATGTTAACCTGAAACTATCCTTTGGAAAGTTGATGGAAGACTTCACTAGATTACAAGAATTTCATGAAAATACTAAGAGAGAAAATGAGACCTTATATTCTGAAATTGCAACACTCTCTCAAGATGAATCTGTAGTTGACATTAAGTCTACTGAGTTGTATCAACAAATTGTGAGAGAACTTGATGAAGCTTCTCTTAGAATTGTGGACCAACAAAAGCAGATTGATGAACAACTACTTATTCAGAAGAGAAAAGATTTTGAGCTTAAAATTTTACAAGCAAAATTTGAAAACCTCTCTCATGAATATGATGTTCTTAAATTAAGTGAAGAGAGCCTGAAAAATAAGATGTCTACTATGAACAAATCCTCTAAAGCAATAGAGGAAATTCAAGCTTCCAAAGACCTATGGCTCAAAAGAGTGGAGTTGGTTATGATCCATTCGAATCTTCACCTTGTCTTAGTGTTGCATCAACAAGTAACACTAAGAGAATCTTTGTTAAATCAGTGGCACAACAAGCTGAAAATGAATTAACTTAGCCACTGAACAAAGGAAAGGGGAAAATGAACCATGTGCCCACTCAAGTAGTCAACAAACCAAGGCTCGTACCTAAGGAAATGGCCAAAGTCTCTGACTACAAGAGAAATGGTGTTCAACAGAGTAGACCCAATGGAAGGGCAACTCATCTGAACAAAATTCAAAGAGGTTGTCCAAAGTATGTTCAGCCAAGGCCAACTCTCATGAGGCAACCTCAGCTGAACAGACCTAGGACCAACTTTCATCCCCACTATACCTCCTTTTCGGATTAACATCCACAAGCTTGTACTCCGGATGAATCCTTGTTCCTAAAGGGCCTGAATCAAACCAATGACACTTAAACAACACTACAGTCTTTGCTGGATATCCCAGATATTCTACTTCAACGAGTTCGTGCAACACCCCAAAGTACTCACTTGCATCTGATTTGTAATTTGCATTGTTAATGCAAACATCATTGTTGGTTGTCGCTTTTCTTGATGCATACTCGGATGTATGAAATCTGTAGCCATTCACAATATGATGTTGTAAGTCTTTACACGACGTAGTGGTCCTTTGCTGAGATCCCTTAAGAATCGACTCTCAAAATCGTGTGACCATCCCTATATAGTTCAAATAATTAACATTAATTATGAATCATATTTATTTACGTAAAATTAAGGAAATATATGAAATACTTACTCAATGTAAGGCTGAACTTCATCACAATTCAATAACACATACGTTTGTGCTATTTCTGTCTCTCTGTTCGTCTCTCAATATTGTTCAGTGAATTTTCCTATAGGTCGTCCCTTAGACTTGAATATAGACAGCATTCCATCGACCTCTTCACCGATATTATCAGTACCTCAACCACCGTAGTTACGTGGTTCACTTCTCAACCGAGTGTTGACATGGTCTTCAAAACATGCCAACCTCTCATTCAAATATGCATTAACAATCGATGCTTCCACATTTTTCTTTTGTTTAGCATTGTGTTTCAAGTTGTGGAGATATATGATATATATATAAAAAAATTAAGTGAACATGCATGTATAATAAAAAATGAAGCAAGTAAGAGTTTACCTTTCAAATGTGTACATCCACATGTACAACATTGGACCACCAATTCTGGCTTCCTAGGCTAAGTGAACGAGTAAGTGTTCCATTGAGTCGAAGAAGCTAGGTAGAAAAATTTGATCCAACTTACACAAAATCATTGGAATGTCTTGCTCCAAACGAATCATATTATCGATCTTGATTGCTGAAGATGTTAAATCTCTAAAAAAGACACTTAATTCAGTGATATCCCTCCACACATTAAGAGGAACAAGGTCTCGAAACGCAATCGGTATCAATCTCTGCATACAAACATGCCAATCGTGACTCTTCATCCCTGTAACCTTACCTTTTTTTATATATGCGCATCGACTCAAGTTTGACATGTAGTTGTCTAGAAAATTCAACTCGTGAATCCACCTACACAGTTGTTTCTCAGGCTTATCCAGTGTATAGCAAGCCTTTGGATATTTACCTGTAAGGGGGTCCCTTTTCAACTCTTCACGATGACAATAAATGTTCAACTCTTCCCGAGACTTTGGAGTGTCTTTCGTCTTGCCTTATGTGTTCATGATTGTGTGGAACAAATTATCAAACACATTCTTCTCAATGTGCATCACGTCCAAATTGTGTCGGATCAACAGTGAACTCCATTATGGCAAATCCCAAAAAATACTCCTTATATTCCATTAGGTTATAATTCGAATTTTCAAAAGTCTTTAAAAATTCTGAGGTATTCAATACGAATTTTTAAAAGTCTTTAAAAATTTTTAGTTATTCAACAGTATATGGATTTTAATACTCTATGAATTTTGTTGGATTCTCCTCCAAAAATATAAATAAATTTCATTATCCAAAATTTCTTCTAAAAACAAGAGATTTCAACGGATTCTCCAATAGAACTCTGAAAACGAAAGGTCAAAAGTAGGGATGACAATATTGACCCGACCCGCGGGTACCCACCCCACCCCGCGAACTCTAGGTAAGGTCGGATCTGCCCCGTATTGAGAATGGGCCGGGTCTGGGTCTTAGGTCCGACCCGCGGGTATCCGATCCGCTCCGAATAAATATATAAACTTTATATACAACAAAAAAACTGCGATTTAGAGACGGATTAGATACCATAAACACTGTCTCTAAACACGTTAGAAACGGATTTTGGAACCATTTTCTATCTGTTCCTAATCACATGGTATCTAATGTCAGGAATGGTTTTCTAAATTTCGTTTCTAATAAGAGACGGATTTGAGACCTATTTTTTTCGGTTTATAATGAGAGACGGAATTTGACACCGTATATTCTCGTATCTAAACAATGAACGACCCGTTTTATATCCGGGTCAAAAAACCGTTTCAAATGTCGTTTTTATTTAACAACGACATTTTATCGTCTCTAAATCCATATCTAAGTGATAAACGACCCGTTTTACATTCGGGTCAAAAATCCGTTTCAAATGTCGTTTCTATTTAACGACATTTTATCGTCTCTAAATCCATATCTAAGTGATAAACGATCCATTTTACATCCGGGTCAAAAATCCGTTTCAAATGTCGTTTCTATTTAACAATGACATTTTATCATCTCTAAATCCGTATCTAAACGAGGAACAAACAATACACCCATCTGAATCCCAATCCATCCCAGCCCACCAATCCAAATCCCAATCCCAATCCAGCCCGACCCCATCCCATCCCAATCCTGACCCAGCCCCCAAACCCGACCCCCAAACCCCTCTCCAACTATTAAATTGACCATTATTTTCCCAATCCTGACCCAGCCCCCAAACCCGACCCCCAAACCCCTCTCCAACTATTAAATTGACCATTATTTTGGTCTATATGGGAATTGAACCCAAGTGGGGAAGTGTCCATTATTGAGCACCCGCCACTAGGACAGATAACTCTTTTGTTTTATCTTTTAACATTAATTGTATATGTATATTAATTTATTTCTTTCACATATATTTAAATTATAATTTTTAAATTTGTAAATGTAATTTTTTTTATTAATTTCTAAAAATTGTAATTACTCAAGCATAAGTTGTAAAATACTAAGAACTATGCATAATATTTTAACATATATAATTAATTGATTAATTTGTAACTTTAAAAAATATATAAAAAAAAATTGTTATTGAATAATTTCAATTGTAAAAGTTTATAAATTCAAATAAATTAATTAAATTACATTTAATCTTCATCTTCATATTTCCCTTCATCATTGTCGCCATCATCTTCTTCTTCATCATATTCATCTCCATTCTTATTATCCTTCTCATCATCATTGTTTTCAATTCCGATCAAATCACGATTTGTAACCGTTAAATCTAAAAAAATATTGAATCCTTAGTTTCCGTCTCTATTTTTTTTAAACTTCTTTGCGTGCCTTCCACCGAGGATCTTGTCTTTACTTTGCAAACAACGATCCATTGTTACTTGTTACGTGGTCCTCCTGGATAGTTGATGAACATCCACAAACTTGTAATTCGAATGGATTTTCATTTCTAATGAGGTGTGATCAAACCAATCACATTTGAATAATAGTGGCCCTTTGCTAAGATCCCTTAAATATCAATTCTCAACGTCGTGTGAACTCATCTCGCCTGTAATTTAAAATAACTTTAAATTAATTATTTATATATATACACTAAGACTAATAATAATTTCAATAACACACATATTGAATCGGTACTCGCATCTATGTTTGCATTTGAGATATTTTGTTCTTCTTATCGTAACAAAAATATATTATTATCAATAATAATAATTATAGATTGAATAAACATGGATAAAACTACTTACTTACGTAGAGTTGTTGACAAAACACTTGGAATCCTTAATTTCCCCACATTGTAGGTCTAAAACACCTAAAATCCTTAATTTCCACACACATTGAGTAGGCTCGTTTATCCAACTCCACAACTCCATAATCGTCTCACCCATATAACACTCTATTTTAATTTAGAGAAATTCTCAAATGCACACTGTGCATGTGCACCCTATTTTTACCCTACCCGTATGCCATCCGCCTCCGACCCGAAAAGTTCAAATCTCTACAATCTATGTATTCTGAAACAATCGAAAATTGAAGAGAAAAACGGGAAGACGAGAGTTCGAAAAAAGGCACAGGAAGCAACAAGGAGACGAAGATGGCGGTGGCTGAAGGATTTTTGCTTGGGCGACAATGGCGGCACCCATCTCTCCGGCGATCTGGTTCGACGGGTTATACCTCATCTCTCCGGCGACATTCCTCCCATGAACAAAAGACGAACGGTGAGGGTTGCGGCGTTTTTCACAGCCCACCGCGACCTCCATCTTCATCGTCGTTTACCGATCTGTTTCAGTGAGTTATAGATCGGAGCCTTTGCCGGCGGTAGCTTCGGCGTGTGAGACCTCTGTCACCCTCGTCGGAGATGTTGCACTACTTGCATTCGAAGATGCCTGCAATTGCCCCGTTGGTGAGCTGCTAGATATATCACAACGCCTCGAGACTGCTAGTGAGGTGAATGCAGCCATCCTCACCATTCAAAGCCATGAAAAAGGTTAGTACGATGATAGGTTAAAAATAAGAAGCACAATAAGTTAGTCTTTCATAGGTTTTAATTAGTCTTTCATAGGTTAGTACGATTTTGAAACTATGACTGAAGCTGAACCGTCGATCACTTCTCTAGCCTAAAAGGTGGGGCGGCGTTTCTTCCCTCTCTCCTCTACACATTGTTAGATGATTCATTTTCTGGGTTAGTGGACTTTAGGAATGCTTAATAGAATTGTTTTACGAAAAATGTTTTAGTTTTGTTGTTGAAAATGGTAATGTTATTATTGAAAAGTGGTAACTATTATTATTAAAAAGTGGTATTAAAAAAAATAGAAAATATTATTATTGAAAAGTGGTAATTTTGTTACTGAAAAGTGACATTGAAATTGTTGAAAAGTAGTAATTTTATTATTGAAAAATGTTAACTATTATTATTGAAAACTGATAATTTTATTATTGAAAAATTGTATTATTATTATTGAAAAGTGGTAACTATTATTATTGAAAAGTGGTATTGAAAAAAGAAAAAAATATATATTATTATTGAAAAATGGTAATTTTATTAATGAAAAGTGGCAATTTTATTAATGAAAAGAAGTATGTAAATGTTGTTAATCCTTGAATGCCTTAACATTATCAACAACATCTTAATTTGACCTTCCGAGATTTTTTCTAAGTCTTTTCTAAAATGCTACATTAAATGTTGACCTAAATGTTGTCGCATTTCTGGCAGGATCTAGAAGTTTCTACAAGGATCTGGAACCTGGAAGATTTCAGAACATTGGAGAACATGCTAGAACAGCCTAGATGCATTTGGAACGACCTGGAGCAGGCTAGAAGGATCTAGAAAGATCATGGAAGTTGTGGAAGTTGAGTTCCTAAAAAATAGGACCTCAATGTGGAAGCCTCTAAAATTAGTATCCCACATCTATAAATATCGATTGAAGGCTTCATAATTCAGTGTGCTCTATTCGATCAATATCCTAGACCGAGCGTTCATCCCTGTTAGGAAATTGTGGCCAATAGTTCTACATTTTAGTTCATACGTTGTATACCACTCGTATGACTGTGTGTCTTCTTATCTATTGAGAGTGTAATCATTAGATAGACTAGGCATTTCGACAGTGTATAATTTATACACTTAGTTCATTTTCTAGACTTGGCACCTGCCTCGTTTATAGTTTCGTTGTGAAAGTTATTGTTGTAACATTTCACACAACATTTGTACTTGAAGATAAGTATTGATTTTACGCCATAAGGCAGACATAGATTTTTATTTATAAAATCTATGTTAAAAGTATTTCCATTGTGTCTCGTTTGTTTTTAGTGTTTCAAGTCTTCCGCTGTGAATCTTAATTTCTGATATTCTGTTAGAGTCATTGTTGCACTATTTGTCTCAACATTCTGTGCAACATTTATCTACTTATACTTAAACACTTCTATACACCCCACACCACACTTTCAGTTGGTATCAGAGCAGATACCTGACGACACTAGGTTAGATCTTTGGTCAAGTGTGTTTTTAGTTTAGGTTAGCAATGGAAACACATCACATATCCACTGCACTTAGGCCACCCGTTTTAGATGGTTCAAATTATTCTTATTGGAAGCCTAAGATGCGTATGTACATCAAGTCAATTGATGAACGTACTTGGAGGACTATACTTACAGGTTGGGAAGCTCCAAAAAGACCAGCAGACGCAGATGGTGAAGTTCAACTCAAAAGAGAAGTTGATTGGACGGCTGATGAAATAACAACAGCAAGCTACAATTCTAAAGCTTTAAATGCTATCTAACTGTTCTACTTCTAAAGATGCATGGGACAGGTTGCAAGAGCATTGTGAGGGTTCAGACAGTGTTCGAAGGACTAAGCTTCGAATGTTGGGGACAAAATTTGAGAATCTCCGAATGAAGGAAGATGAAACTATTTCATCCTACAATGAAAGGTTAAGTGAGATAATCAATGAATCACATTCTCTTGGTGACCCTATTTCTAATGTTAGAGTAGTTCATAAGATATTAAGATCTGTTCCTAAAAGATTTGATGCTAAAATTTGTGCTATTGAAGAGGCACAAAATACAGATACATTAAGTCAAAATGAGTTAGTGAGTATTCTTAGAACATATGAAATAAACACTAATCAAGTTGATGAAAATGATGCTGATAAGAAAGTTGTGTTTTTTAAAGGGGAAACATCAAACATTTCTGAGTCTCAACCTATCATTACTGAAGTTGATTCTGATGAAGAATTGCTTGATAAATGTCTCAAGGATCCTAACAACATTGCCTTACTTACTAAGCACTTTAATAAGTTTCTTAAGAAATCTGTGAACAAATCTAGTAACATTCAGCCTAAGATTCAAATCAACACATCAACACCTCAACCAGAAAGGAGGAAAGGTCAATTCACACCAAGACTATCAAATAGTGAAGGTAAACCAAGGTATGATCCTGAATTTCGAAAATCAGTTCAATGTAATGCTTGTTCTGGTTATGGCCATTATGCAAATGAATGTGCCAATACTAGACTTAAGCAAAAACTGAATTTTAGTGCTACCTTGAGTGATGATTCTGATGATGATCTTGATGAATTAAATCAGAATGAATATTCTAATTTTACCAGAATAGATTATAATGATTCCTCAGATGATGATCTGGATGAAACAGATTCTGATGCTGTACCTGATGCTTCAACATCTACAGCAACATCAGAACAGAGTCACCCAGATTTGAACTGTTTTAATGGTTTAGTTGATGATGCAAGAAAAAGGACTGATGACAATGAATACCAAAAGCTGTTAGATGATTGGAAGAATCAGAAACTCACCCTCGATTCTCTGAATAAAAGGAATGAGGATCTGACAGACACAATCACCAAGCTAGAAGTTATTCTTACCAAAAGTGATCTGGAAATCTGTAACTTAAGGGAGAAACTAATAAATTCTACTTTATGTTTCAAGAAATATTCCAAGAGTGCTTCTGAGGTAAATAATGTTATAGCTACTGGTAAGTCTAACAATCATGGTTTAGGTTATGATTGTACTACTGCTTCTATTTCTGATAAATTTAGAAAACCTGTGAAATTTGTTAAGGCAAATGTTGACACATCTGGTGCAACATCTGCAGAAACAGAGTCTCACAAGGTTAAAAGGAAGTATATTTGTCATTACTGTTTCAAAATTGGTCACATTCGTCCTTACTGTATAAAGTTGTTTGAAGAACAGAAAAACTTGAAAATGCTGCATAAGAAACTGTCACATCCTAGTAAACTGTTTTTGAAATCTGCATGGAAACCAAAAGCTACATGTAATGTTGTTCATACCTCCTTAAAAGTATGTCTACCTGACTTATGGTACTTTGATAGTGGTTGTTCTAGACATATGACAGGTCATATTGATTTCTTATCTGATTATGTGACCTTGAATAGTGGTAGTGTTACATATGGTGGAGGTTCTAAAGGAAAGATTGTTGGTAAAGGAACTTTGAATGTTGAAGGTTTTCCTAAGCTTAAAAATGTATTACATGTTGATGGCTTACTTGCAAATCTGATTAGCATTAGTCAACTTTGTGATGATAATTTGCATGTGAAATTTGATAAAGATTCATGTTATGTTCTTAATAAAGATGAAGTTTGTGTCATGACTGGTACTAGGTCAGCTGATAATTGCTATCTTATTGGAACAAATATGTGTAACTTGTCAAAACATGATGTAAATGTTCTATGGCATCAAAGATTGGGTCATGCAAATTACAGAGCAATGAAAAAGCTAATCAAAGCAGATGCAGTAAAAGGAATTCCAGAACTTAGGTTTCACAACACCACTGTATGTGGACCATGCCAAAAAGGTAAGCAGGTAAGAATGTCACACAAAATGCTGTCACATTGTACTACACATCGATGCTTTGAATTACTGCACATGGATTTGATGGGTCCTATGGAAACTGAAAGCATTGGAGGAAAGAGGTATTCCTTAGTTGTGGTAGATGATTTTTCTAGATATACCTGGGTAGAGTCTTTGAGAGACAAATCTGAAGCATTTGCTGCATTTAAAATTCTTTATAAGAGGTTCAAAAATGTGTTTAACTTGAAAGTTGGTCGTATTAGAACTGACCATGGTAGGGAATTTGAAAACAGCATGTTTAATGATTTTTGTGATAAAAAGGGTATCTTGCAAGAATATTCATCTCCTAAAACTCCACAACAAAATGGAATTGTTGAAAGAAAGAATAGAACTTTACAAGAAATGGCTAGAGTTATGCTTACATCCAAATATCTTGCTAAGAAATTTTGGGGAGAAGCATTGAATACTGCATGCCATATTATTAATATGGTTTTTATTCGTTCTGGAACTAATCAAACACCTTATGAGATTTTGAACAACAGAAAACCTAATGTGAAATATTTTCATGTATTTGGTTGTGTGTGTTATATCCTGAATGATAGGGATCAACTTCATAAGTTTGATTCTAAAAGTGATAAATGTTTCTTTTTATGCTATTCTAGAAATAGTAAAGCTTATAGAGTTTATAACCTTAGAACTAACACTGTTCAAGAATCTGTTAACGTTGTGTTTGATGATGATAAAGGTCTTACAGATGACAAAGATGAAGAAGTTGTATCACAGGTTACTGACACTTCTGAGAATACACTGAAGTCTGAAAATGTTGCACCAAATGTTAACACATCTGGGTCAACATCTATAGAACAGTCAGCTGTAAATTCACATAATGATCAGTACATCCCCAAAACAAATCCTCCTTCAAGAATAGGCAAAAGTCATCCTTTTGACCAGATCATAGGCGATGCTACAGTTGGAGTGCAAACAAGAGGAAGAGTAAGATCAAACAAGGTAGATTTGGTAAGAACAATATGCATGTCTTCTATGTGTAATGTTGTAAATGCTGAATGCTATTTATCTGAAATTGAACCTAAGGGTGCTAAAGAAGCCTTAACTGATGAAAACTGGATTAATGCTATGCATGAAGAACTTGGTCAGTTTGAAAGAAATGAAGTGTGGACACTTGTTCCTAGACCTAGTCATACTAATGTCATTGGAACAAAGTGGATATTCAAGAATAAAACTGATGAATCTGGTAATATTGTTAGGAACAAGGCTAGGTTAGTAGCACAAGGTTACACCCAAGTTGAAGGGGTTGATTTTGATGAAACTTTTGCACATGTTGCTAGGATAGAATCTATAGATTACTGCTAGCTATTGCATGTTTTATTGATATTAAACTTCATCAAATGGATGTAAAGGCTGCATTTCTAAATGGCATATTAAATGAAGAAGCATATGTTGAACAACCTATAGGATTTGAAGATCCACAGTATCCTGATCATGTATATAAACTTAAGAAAGCATTGTATGGTCTTAAACAAGCTCCTAGAGCATGGTATGGTAGGCTTACTGACTTTCTTTTGGAATATGGATTTATTAGAGGAGAGGCAGATAGAACTTTGTTCATTAAGCACACTGAAAATGATATACTAATTGCTCAAATATATGTTGATGACATTGTGTTTAGTTCTACTTGTGATAAAATGTTGAGTAAATTTGTTGAGGCAATGACTGCAACATTTGAAATGAGTATGGTTGGAGACTTGAATTATTTTCTAGGTCTTCAAATCAAACAATGCAGTGATGGTATTTTCTTCTCCCAGAGTAAGTATGTTAAGAACTTGGTTAAAATATTTGGTCTTGAGAATTCAAAACCAATGAAAACTCCTATGGGATCTTCTTTGAAACTTTGCAAAGACAGTGCTGGAACAGATGTTGATCCAACACTTTACAGATCCATGATAGGTAGTTTACTGTATTAAACCTCTAGTAGACCAGATATTATGTACATTGTGTGTGTTTGTGCTAGGTACCAAGCTAACACTACTACAAAATCGGGCTTTAGAGACGCTCAAAAGTGTCACTAAAATACACTTTAGTGACGCTTTTGCTGTAGTAACGCTTTGGTCAAGCGTCACCTGATGTGGCATTTCTATACTGTGTTATCGTCACGCCTGAAAAGCGTCACCGTAGACAGTCGTTGTGACGCTTTTACACGTCATACTAACGCTATTTGGTGACGCTAACCGTTGTCACGACGGTGTACTATAGTGATGCTTTCTCGCGTCACGAAAAAATTATAACTAACTTAACTATCTCGTTTAGTGATGCTCCTAAGCATCATAGTAACACTGTTTGGTGACGCTAACCGACATCACCACGATGTGCTTTAGATATTTTCATAAATGTAATATTAGTAACAATACATATATGTAATATTAGAAACAAGAAACAACCATGTATGTATATTCCAACTTGCGACAAACAATGGAAAAGATATGCCCTATCTACATAAATATAGAACAACTTCTCTCTACAAGCATCCTATCTTTGATCTAAAGAATAATGATAATCGTGAACAAACTATAAGTTTCAATCAATAAAGAATTTGTTATGTGGAATGAAAAGTCATGGTAGTTCTGTAAACACATGCCATCGTTGCAGATTGAGCAAGTTCACTAATGGCATCTTCCAACTACTCTCTCCTTTGCTTATCAACCTACGATAGAATCTGAGTACAAAAAATAAAGTGTCGTGAGCTGATAACATAGGAGAACGAATTTTTTTTAGATATGCACTAATAGTGTTGCTAAGCCTTCAAATTAGCGAATATAATTAGAAATGAATGAAGATTCAAATTAATATCAACAATAGGTATATTTCCTCTGTAATTGAACTAGAAGCAAATAAAGAACACATTGAAATAATAATTGGAAGCAACCCCAACTACTTGGTTGACAATTCTCAAGAGAACAATACATGTGCAGCTTATAATTTCAGTTTCCTTTCATTCTCAATATCAATCTAGAAGAGAGGGAGAGACAAAAACACTGGACTTAATTTTGGTAGCTAAGTGAGTAAACAAGGAATATAATATAGACTATAAATTTATAAACTTGGTGCAAGTCCCACATTTTCAATTCACCTCGTATTCATAATAAAACCGATTCTATTAAACCACCGAAGTGGGCAGTGACAGCTCAAATATATTTATTCATAGGTATTGATTTAATAGGTCCTCAATGTCATAAACTATTTACAATAGAAACGAAAAATCAAAATGAGGTTATTGATTAAAGCAAAAGCAAAATAAAAGAATGGAAACAAATAAGGGAGTTTCAATATACCTTATACGCTCTTTTATGAATGTTCAGAAACAATACTTGGTAATAATTTGTCATGTCACGAAACACCTATAATTGGCAACCAGTTCATCATCAATACCAACATTCAGCGATGTAGTTAACATATAATCAACAAATACAGATATAAAAAAAAGCAGCTCAACTCAGTGTATAGAGATAAGGCTATCATGCTACATTTCAAGAAACTATCAACTATCTAAGAGAGGTCCCCCGTATCTGGTTATTAGTGCAACACAATCAATATTCATCATATAGTCAATATCTTATATGCTTGGACAGCAGAACCTATGTGTTAAAAAAACATCACGAACCTATGCATATTTGTATCCAGTGGCACTCTAAAGCAAAATACATATCTCCTTCAGTTTACTCACAGAGTTACAGTTACATAGAGTAAAATCACAACCATGTTAAAAATAATAAAACACAAATTACCTTAAAACTCGTACAAATATATTTTGATAATCAAAACTTAAGAAGTAAAATTCTTTCCCAATAAAGTCACATAAAAATTGAAACAATCAAGTTTCTTAATACATAACTAGATAATTTATAACACCAACAGTTTGATGTGCCATCTCTACGCATCCGATCAAAACAAAATTTTGGAGTAGAAATCCCCCCTATTCTATAACTCAGTCAATAGCAATGAGAAGAGTGAACTACATAAACTTTTAGAAAAAATATTAATTTCTCGAAGCTTCATTTAAACAACTTTCAAAAACCAAAAAATGGGTGAATGAGAAGAAACTATACCCGCAAACGGTCATGCTCCTCAACCCCCACCACAACATAAGCAGAGGTGATAATGTAATATTTATTTCATCATCAATTCCTGATATAAAACTGCAAAAGAACTAGTGCCAATAACACTTTCAGCAATGAAAGATACTGTCTGAAGTAAAAACTAGGAAGACGCTACAGAAACAAATTATATAATATAAGAGACATTCTAGAAACAACCAAATCAATCCACCTGTTTTAGTTGTCCATGTTGGGCTCGAATTGAAGTCACGATTATCTGAAAAGTGTTTCTATTCCATTGACACTAACAAAAGTGGCTACCATGTCCTGGAACCTATGGATAAAATATATAGTTTCACAATCCCAAGTGAGTTTATCATATTAATCGATAAAAATAAATAATAGTAATGTGGTAAACATAGAATATTGAAAAGCATATCCTATTCAAAAAATAAGAAACTACAAATTTCAAAAGCTACAGTCAAAACACTTAATACACATAACAGAGTGCATACTTGAATTGTGATGACGCCCTCTTTTCCAACTTCTTCCATGGCCTTTGCAATCAACTCACAATTTTCTCTTTCTCCATTTGCAAAAAATGTTCCAACCTACAAATTCTTAAGTGCATTGTGAGCTGCTTTCAAATGAAAATAGCAGACAAGACAAGCCTTTTACATGAAGGCTACACAACTCTCCTATTGAGTAATTTATATATTTATAGTATAAATCTTTAACATCAAAACTCTTTTTGCATACCAAATACATTTTTGCGAAATTGTTTAGACTAAAATATGAATATATAAAATTTTGTGTTGTTAAGGTAAAAATTAACAAACTTTAGTGGAGACCTAATCTTGACTCTTTAAGATTTAGAATTGAACTCATAAAATTAATAATGTTCATGGAATTCTGTGCAATTAATAAACAAATAATTCATAAATGGACTCGAGTATTTTATGTTTCCCTACAACGAAACATAAATTTTGGGCAAATCCCCCAACCCTTATCCCTATTTCCCTCAACTACATCAATAAGTGCTTCAAATTTGAGATGAGTTTGAAATTAAAAATAAATACTAGGTTCTTATAAAACAAATATTGCAGTAATTGAGAGAAACATAATTTGCATACAAAACAGATTAATACAAGGAATTACCTATTGTTTTGGTGGCTTTAAGCAACTCAAAATAAGAGATGACAAAGTGAAAAACTGGAATTGATCTTCTTGTCAATCTTCCAAGATATTAAATCAAACAGCGGCTCTGTAAAACAAACACAATTCACATAAATCGAAAATAAACAAAAAGGGTTGATTGCAGGAAACTAATCAAAATCTAAAAATAAAAATTTCAAAAACACAGAAAGAATAATAGGAACGATTTACAGAAACTGAATCTGGAATTTCCTCAATTAAAATAAGAATAGAGAAAACAAGAAAATTATTCTCATACATTATCGATGAACGATAGAGATGAGGGAAGACGGAGGGAAACCCAGGACTCTATCGGAGAAAATTTGCACAAGTTATTATCGATGTGAATTAAAGCTTTCACGATGAAATCATGAACTAGGGCTCTCACGCAGAGTGTGGAACTGACAAGGCATGAAGGTCATCATAGTCATTTCTAGACTTTAAAAATTGGAAAATTGTTTCGCGACCGGCTTGACTCCTGGTTTGGAAGAACAATAGAGGGCTTCGGTGGTTTGATGAACAAAGAGAAAATTGGAGGGGCTGAATATTTCACTTTCGTTTCATCTCCTCTCTAGATCGATCGATTTTGAAATTGGGGTGAAGCAACGTGACAGAGAAAAAAGGTTGTAAAGAACAAATGAGAGAAGGGAGTGTGAAATAAATAAATAATAAGGAAGGGACCACAATAAAATTAATTATGGGCGCTGAAAAATACAAAGAGGCGTCACAAAATCTAATTAAATTTATTTACGGTGACGATTACTTAAAAGTTTCACTAAGGAAGCGTGACTATAGGGGATATTTTGTAGTAGTGTAATCCAAAGGAATCTCACCTGAATGCTGTGAAGAGGATTATCAAGTATGTTTCAGGTACAAGTGACATTGGAATCTGGTATACTAAGGACACCAACAACATTTTGATAGGCTACAGTGATGCTGATTGGGCTGGAGATATAGATGATAGAAAGAGTACGAGTGGAGGATGTTTCTATATGGGAAACAATCTTGTATCATGGCACAGCAAGAAGCAGAATTGTGTTTCACAATCTACTGCAGAATCTGAGTATATAGCTGTTGGAAGCTGCTGTACACAACTCTTGTGGCTGAGCAAGATGTTCCATGACTATGGTATTGAGAATGGTATACTTACAATCTTTTGTGATAATACTAGTGCTATTAACATTTCTAAGAATCATGTACAACACTCACTCACAAAGCACATTAGCATAAGACATCACTTTATGAGAGAATTAGTAGAGAAGAACATTGTGAAGTTGGAGTATATACCTACTGAAAAACAAAATGCTGACATTTTTACTAAGGCATTAGACCATGAGAGATTCTCAATCTTGAGGAAATCTCTTGGCATGAGCACTATCTGAAAAATTCGGATGGATGTTGTCACAAATGCGTCAGCATTTGGGACAACATCATGGGTTGTAAAAATTTTATAAGTTGAATTTATTTGTTACTTAGTTAAATAATTCCTTTGTAAAATATCTACGAATCTAAGAACTTTGTAGTGCAAAAATAAACATGTCTTACACCTCTCAAATGCATAAAAATGAGAATGTTATTAGCATACTAAAAGATGTACCAAATCACTGAGTAACTATGGAGCACGGAGTTCACTACTACGATGCCTTCTTTTCAAAAGGTGATTCTTTGGTAAAAACATCAATATATTTTGTTGGGAATAAAATGATTTTGATCTAGATACCAAAACCCCTGATTGATGATGTACAAGTTAGTTGAGATATGCTGAAGTTATTGTTCAGGCAAGTTGTCCCAGAACACTTAATGTGTAGTATGCTTAAGATAAAATCTCAGAAATGTTATGAGATATTAGTAATCAGGATAGTTGTCCAAAGCTGAAATGTTAGGCAGCTTGATAGGTCTATAGGACAAAGTTGCTGATCTATTCAAGACAAACTGATCAAATGGACAACCTGGCTGAAGAGTTCAAGTATACTGAAGCTGTGCTCATAAATGCAAAAGATCTAGGCAGTTGAAGTACAAATGATCAAGAGAATTAAATGTCAAAAGCTTACAGAAGATACATTCAATGAAGCATTTATTGTCAATCATGCCTGAACCAAGCATTAAAGACTTAGAGCATTAAAGAGTGAAGCATTGAATGAATGTTGGAACATTCTAAAACTGCAGCAGGAATGTTCAGGGAGCTTGTCCTATCTGACCGTTGGTTGTGTGTAAAGTTTGCCATAAATCAACCTAGAACAATGTGCAAAATTGGAAACTGACACAAGTCTTCTCAGCCGCATTTGTCAGAAGTCAACACACTCATTCAAGCAACCATTGAAGACCTCTTTTACACAGTGGATAAAAGGATGTCAAGCTTCATAGCCGTTTCAATGGTGCTGCAAATAGACATATTTGAATTGCTAATCCCTCCAACGGTTAGTTGTTCAAATTGCCTATAAATACAGAAGTGATCAAAGGAATTCATCATCCAACTACAAGCTATCAAACTATCATCAAGCTTTCAAAAGGAAACCAAGCTGTTCTCTAGAATTCCAAAGTTTCCTGAATCACTTCAAGTCAGCTAAGCCAATCTTTGTAAACATCCTAGCTTAGCATTGAGATATCCTAAGCCTTTACACTGTTCTTACTGTAAAGGATATCTCTATTAGTTGGAACCAAACCTCAAACCTTATCTCATTTAGTGAAGAGAGTGTTTGTTGTAGAAGTGAGGAGTTAAGGACTGTTAGTGTGAAACACAGCCTTAACTCAGAGAGATTGAGCACTAGGACTCAAGTTATCCTAGGGATCAAGACACTAAGAGAGTGTTGTTGATCAGTGCACCTTGGCACTATAAAACAAGCTAATTCCATTGAGAAGGAATTATCCTGTTCAATCAGGGAAAGTGGATGTAGGAGCTTGAGTCTCTGAACCACTATAAACTTGTGTGCCATTTACTTACTGCACTCTTTATTGCATTTATATTCAATCATTTTTCAAAGAGCAAAACTCAGTAAGCTAAGAAAACCAGTTTTGGACAAAGTCCCTGATAACTGTGTTTTTCAGAAATCAACTTGGAGTATTTCTTTGAGTAAAGGCCAACCACATTCCGCACTTAGCAACTCTTTTAGATATTTAGCCAACTGATCACTTAATAGTAATCAGTAGGACAAGTATCTATCAAAGTACACTCAGGCCAGTTGTGAGACAACTTGCCTGATAAGACCAGTTTATCAAAAAGAAAAGAATTTGCATACACAAGTGCATTCCCCCCCCCCCCCCCCTCCCCCCCATACACTTGTGTTATACTCCACCAAGGACCAACAAGTGGTATCAGAGCAGGGGTTCAAAGACCACTGCTTCTGAAAATCCAACTGATTTTCAAAATCACATTTTCTGTGGTCACTGAACTGATCCAAATTTCTGAAAAACTTATCTGTGTTCATCTTATATTACATTTGTTGAAATGGCTAACAATGCAGTTCCAGGAGATGCTATCAACACCATCAACAATATGGGTCCAAACCAAGTCAATCATATTTCTCATCACAAATTGCCAATGTTCTCAATTGAGAACTATGATTTCTGGAAGATCGGGATGAGAGCACATCTTGCTTGCCATCATGATGAGATGCTTAAAGTCATCACTAGAGGGCCATTTACATTCACTAAAGCAAATCCCAAGCTCACTGATGCTCAAAAAGCTGATCCAAGGGAGTTGCTGCCAAAAGATGAAGATGACCTTACAGCTGAAGAAAGAAAAAGGCACAACCTGAACTACATTGCAATGAACACATTATACCAGACAATTCCAGATGCAGTGATGGGGAGAGTATACCACTGCACATCAGCTAAAGAGATTTGGGATACCTTAGCACTAATGTGTGAAGGTACCCAAAAGATCAAGGAGAACAAGCTTCAAGTGGCTATCCAAAAATATGAACAATTCTCTATGGAGGCCAATGAAACTATTGATCATCTTGATGGCAGGTTCACTGACATCATGAATGAAATAAACTCTTTTGGCAAGTTCTATGCCAAAAGAGAGGTTGCTCTAAAGATCTTGAGAAGTCACACATCCAAGTGGGACATATACTCTGTCATGATGTAAAATACCAGCAATCTTGACAACATGCCAATGCAGCAAGTATTCTCTGAGCTCAAAGCATATGAGTTTGATCTCAACAGAAAGAAGGTGCATGAAGAGTCATCCTCTTCAAACAAAGGTGTTGCCTTCAAAGCTGCTGAAACAGAAAAGAAGATTACTCAAAGATCCTCTCAGTCTGTTTCAAAATCTGAAATAAAGGAGGAGCTGGCACTCATGGCTAGAAGATTTGAGAAGCTCAACTCCAGATTTAGTAGATACAAGAAGTTCTACCAAGATAACAGAACCAGAAGGAGATTCAGTTCTCCTGAACATAAATCAGAGGACAAAGACTCTGATGAAAAGAAAGAAGACAGATATGCTGATAGGAAGAAACTCAGCAAAGGTGAACCATCATCATCAAGGAGGAAGGAGTCCTCAAGCAAGAAGAATGATGATGAAGATGTGTGTTACAACTGCCAGAAGAAGGGTCATTTTCAGTATGACTGTCCTGACCTCAGTGCAAAAGAAAGGAAGGAAAGGCAAAACAAAAGAGATAAAAGGCTGAACAACAGGAAGGCTATGATAGCTGGAGATTCAGCAAGTGAGGAGAGTGTCTACTCTTCTGATGATGGACTGTTCTCCAACAGTGACAGTGATGAGGACTGTCAAATGGCACTTGAAGATGAAGAGGTATGTTCAACCTCCAACTTGTCAATTAACACACATGAATCTAGTGAAATCCATCTTGACTTTGAAAAGTTGTTGGAAGATTTCACCAGAATGCAAGATGTATGCAATATGGCTCTGAGAGAAAATGAACAGTTGAGGTCTAAAGTCAAAATATCCAATCCTCCTGAATCTGAAGTTGACATTAAATCAACTGAGTTGTATCAACAGATTGTGAGAGAACATGAAGAAATGTCTCTCAAAGTCTCTGAACAACAAAAGCTGATTGATGAACAAAATCTGGCTCTAAAGAAAAAGGATTTTGACTCTAGAACTCTTCAAGCTAAATTTGACAATCTCTCAAAAGAATTTGATACTCTAAAATTAAGTGAGGGGAGCTTGAAAATGAAAATGTCTGCCTTGAACAAATCTGCTAAGGCAATAGAGGAAATTCAAGGGTTTCAAAGACCATTTGCTCAAAGGGATGGATTAGGCTATAATCCATTTGAACCCTCACCTGGTCTTAGTATTGCTTCATCAAGCAATTCTAAGATGACTTTTGTTAGATCAGTGGCACAACAAAATGAAATTGAAGTAAATCAACCACTGATCAAGGATAAGGGAAAAGGAATTTTTATACCAACTCAGGTAAACAATGTACCTAAACCCACACCTTTGGAAAAGGTTAAAGGCATTGCTTACTGGAGGAATGAGGTTCAGAAAGGTAGAACCAATGGAAGGCCAACCTATCTGAATCATCATCAGAGGAGTTGTCCAAAACCTGTTCAGAAGAGGCAACCTCAACTGAATAGATTAAGGCCAATATCCTCTGATAGGTATAAAACATTCAGGAAGCCTGGACCTTACTTGCCAAATGGAAAAGGCCATCCAAAAGCCTATCCTCAAAAGTCTTACCCAGCTGCCCCTAAGCTTAGTAACTTCAGGAGAAATGTCCCAAAGAAATTTACCAACTCTCCTGAACTCTACAAAGCTAACACTTATACACAGAGATCACCCAAGGCATTTAAGGGTCAAACTGTGTATGTAGATGAAAATGGAAACCAAGTCAGTCACTTTGAATCAATCAGAGTTATCAGGCAGATTTGGGTTCCAAAAGGTACAGCTAACCCTCT
>CAVLYN010000379.1:45000-47500 GCA_963675135.1 Galeopsis tetrahit | reverse complement strand
GCTTAGCACCGCGATCGACAAGAGGGAGGCCGTTTAAATTGGCCCCCCGTACCCATCGAAGGCTTAGCTACCGCATCCGAACGCTGGCGTGTTCTCTCCCGAGTTGCCCGACGCGGGGCGCCGAAACCGAATCCCACGAGTTGTTTTTGCTACCGTCGCGCCCGTGCGTCGGGAAATTCGGGAGTGAATTGGGCTCGCTGTCCTTCCGCTTAGCACCGCGATCGACAAGAGGGAGGCCGTTTAAATTGGCCCCCCGTACCCATCGAAGGCTTAGCTACCGCATCCGAACGCTGGCGTGTTCTCTCCCGAGTTGCCCGACGCGGGGCGCCGAAACCGGATCCCACGGGGTGTTGCAACCGTCGCGCCCGTGCGTCGGGAAATTCGGGAGTGAATTGGGCTCGCTGTCCTTCCGCTTAGCACCGCGATCGACAAGAGGGAGGCCGTTTAAATTGGCCCCCCGTACCCATCGAAGGCTTAGCTACCGCATCCGAACGCTGGCTTGTTCTCTCCCGAGTTGCCCGACGCGGGGCGCCGAATGGCCGAGGCCAGACCGATTGCGCCACGATATGCCCCGCCACCCTCGGCCGCGCATCGGCCCTATTCGGGAGATAAGGTAAGGGCACGTTGCTCTTCCTGCTTGAGCACCGCAATCGACAAGCGGAGGCCGTATATATTGGCGTCCATCCCCATCGAATGCGTGAGCTCAACGTCCGAACGTGTGCCTATTTTCTCGAGAAGGGGCCTTTGCACGGCCTTCGCGTGGCCAAGCATCGAAATTTTTTAAAAAAAAAAATTTCGCCGGAGTGGGACGCCCCCCGCCGCGCCGGAGCGCGGTGCCGCCGGTGGGTGGCCGGCCGCCTACGACCGCACGGCGGGGGCCCGTGCGGAAGAGGTTCGGGGGCGAGCTCACTTGTGCGCGCATGTGCGGGCGCTTGGGGGGCCGCAGGCCCCTTGCGCGCGCATCCTCCGCCCATGCTGCCTAGTGAGCACCCCCTCCCCTATATATGCTTAAAAAAAAAAATCCCAGGTGACAGCACTAGATATTAAAATGGCCGAGGAGGTAGTACTATTAGATTACCTATTTAGACACCCCAAATTTCAGTGAGCCTATGCACCCCCCCCTAAAATCAGCCCAGGAATCCATTTCCAGCGTTAAATTTAGCATCCGAGGTCCCGGGACGGGAGTTTTGACGGGGGCAGCGTTCGTGGGGCCCGTTTTTCGAAGTTGTCGGAATTCTTCGAAAGCTTGCATACCCCCCTAAATCGACAAAATAATCACTTGTGTCGAGGCGGAATTTCGATTTGAGGCCTCGGGTGCGGAGTTTTCGACGTCGTGCACCACACGGGGGGCCGCCGGCCCCCCCTAGGCTGCTGTCTTGGGCAGCCTCGTGCACCATTTTTTCAAAGTTGTCGGAATTCTCTCAATTCTTGCATACCCCCCTAAATCGACAAAAAAATCACTTGTGTCGAGGCGGAATTTCGATTTGAGGCCTCGGGTGCGGCGTTGTTGCAGCGGTGCACCACAATTGTGCCATCGGCCTAGGCTGTCTTGGGCAGCCTTGGGCACCGTTTTTTCAAAGTTGTCGGAATTCCCTCAATTCTTGCATACCCCCCTGAATCGACAAAAAAATCACTTGTGTCGAGGCGGAATTTCGATTTGAGGCCTCGGGTGCGGAGTTGTTGCAGCGGTGCACCACAATTGTGCCATCGACCTAGGCTGTCTTGGGCAGCCTCGTGCACCATTTTTTCAAAGTTGTCGGAATTCTCTCAATTCTTGCATACCCCCCTAAATCGACAAAAAAATCACTTGTGTCGAGGCGGAATTTCGATTTGAGGCCTCGGGGGCGGAGTTGTTGCAGCGGTGCACCACAATTGTGCCTTCGGCCTAGGCTGTCTTGGGCAGCCTTGGGCACCATTTTTTCAAAGTTGTCGGAATTCCCTCAATTCTTGCATACCCCCCTGAATCGACAAAAAAATCACTTGTGTCGAGGCGGAATTTCGATTTGAGGCCTCGGGTGCGGAGTTGTTGCAGCGGTGCACCACAATTGTGCCATCGGCCTAGGCTGTCTTGGGCAGCCTTGTGCACCATTTTTTCAAAGTTGTCGGAATTCTCTCAATTCTTGCATACCCCCCTAAATCGACAAAAAAATCACTTGTGTCGAGGCGGAATTTCGATTTGAGGCCTCGGGTGCGGAGTTGTTGCAGCGGTGCACCACAATTGTGCCTTCGGCCTAGGCTGTCTTGGGCAGCCTTGGGCACCATTTTTTCAAAGTTGTCGGAATTCCCTCAATTCTTGCATACCCCCCTGAATCGACAAAAAAATCACTTGTGTCGAGGCGGAATTTCGATTTGAGGCCTCGGGTGCGGAGTTGTTGCAGCGGTGCACCACAATTGTGCCATCGGCCTAGGCTGTCTTGGGCAGCCTTGGGCACCATTTTTTCAAAGTTGTCGGAATTCTCTCAATTCTTGAATACCCCCCTGAATCGACAAAACAATCACT
>CAVLYN010000379.1:2500-5000 GCA_963675135.1 Galeopsis tetrahit | reverse complement strand
GCTGTCCTTCCGCTTAGCACCGCGATCGACAAGAGGGAGGCCGTTTAAATTGGCCCCCCGTACCCATCGAAGGCTTAGCTACCGCATCCGAACGCTGGCGTGTTCTCTCCCGAGTTGCCCGACGCGGGGCGCCGAAACCGGATCCCACGGGGTGTTGCAACCGTCGCGCCCGTGCGTCGGGAAATTCGGGAGTGAATTGGGCTCGCTGTCCTTCCGCTTAGCACCGCGATCGACAAGAGGGAGGCCGTTTAAATTGGCCCCCCGTACCCATCGAAGGCTTAGCTACCGCATCCGAACGCTGGCTTGTTCTCTCCCGAGTTGCCCGACGCGGGGCGCCGAATGGCCGAGGCCAGACCGATTGCGCCACGATATGCCCCGCCACCCTCGGCCGCGCATCGGCCCTATTCGGGAGATAAGGTAAGGGCACGTTGCTCTTCCTGCTTGAGCACCGCAATCGACAAGCGGAGGCCGTATATATTGGCGTCCATCCCCATCGAATGCGTGAGCTCAACGTCCGAACGTGTGCCTATTTTCTCGAGAAGGGGCCTTTGCACGGCCTTCGCGTGGCCAAGCATCGAAATTTTTTAAAAAAAAAAATTTCGCCGGAGTGGGACGCCCCCCGCCGCGCCGGAGCGCGGTGCCGCCGGTGGGTGGCCGGCCGCCTACGACCGCACGGCGGGGGCCCGTGCGGAAGAGGTTCGGGGGCGAGCTCACTTGTGCGCGCATGTGCGGGCGCTTGGGGGGCCGCAGGCCCCTTGCGCGCGCATCCTCCGCCCATGCTGCCTAGTGAGCACCCCCTCCCCTATATATGCTTAAAAAAAAAAATCCCAGGTGACAGCACTAGATATTAAAATGGCCGAGGAGGTAGTACTATTAGATTACCTATTTAGACACCCCAAATTTCAGTGAGCCTATGCACCCCCCCCTAAAATCAGCCCAGGAATCCATTTCCAGCGTTAAATTTAGCATCCGAGGTCCCGGGACGGGAGTTTTGACGGGGGCAGCGTTCGTGGGGCCCGTTTTTCGAAGTTGTCGGAATTCTTCGAAAGCTTGCATACCCCCCTAAATCGACAAAATAATCACTTGTGTCGAGGCGGAATTTCGATTTGAGGCCTCGGGTGCGGAGTTTTCGACGTCGTGCACCACACGGGGGGCCGCCGGCCCCCCCTAGGCTGCTGTCTTGGGCAGCCTCGTGCACCATTTTTTCAAAGTTGTCGGAATTCTCTCAATTCTTGCATACCCCCCTAAATCGACAAAAAAATCACTTGTGTCGAGGCGGAATTTCGATTTGAGGCCTCGGGTGCGGCGTTGTTGCAGCGGTGCACCACAATTGTGCCATCGGCCTAGGCTGTCTTGGGCAGCCTTGGGCACCGTTTTTTCAAAGTTGTCGGAATTCCCTCAATTCTTGCATACCCCCCTGAATCGACAAAAAATCACTTGTGTCGAGGCGGAATTTCGATTTGAGGCCTCGGGTGCGGAGTTGTTGCAGCGGTGCACCACAATTGTGCCATCGACCTAGGCTGTCTTGGGCAGCCTCGTGCACCATTTTTTCAAAGTTGTCGGAATTCTCTCAATTCTTGCATACCCCCCTAAATCGACAAAAAAATCACTTGTGTCGAGGCGGAATTTCGATTTGAGGCCTCGGGGGCGGAGTTGTTGCAGCGGTGCACCACAATTGTGCCTTCGGCCTAGGCTGTCTTGGGCAGCCTTGGGCACCATTTTTTCAAAGTTGTCGGAATTCCCTCAATTCTTGCATACCCCCCTGAATCGACAAAAAATCACTTGTGTCGAGGCGGAATTTCGATTTGAGGCCTCGGGTGCGGAGTTGTTGCAGCGGTGCACCACAATTGTGCCATCGGCCTAGGCTGTCTTGGGCAGCCTTGTGCACCATTTTTTCAAAGTTGTCGGAATTCTCTCAATTCTTGCATACCCCCCTAAATCGACAAAAAAATCACTTGTGTCGAGGCGGAATTTCGATTTGAGGCCTCGGGTGCGGAGTTGTTGCAGCGGTGCACCACAATTGTGCCTTCGGCCTAGGCTGTCTTGGGCAGCCTTGGGCACCATTTTTTCAAAGTTGTCGGAATTCCCTCAATTCTTGCATACCCCCCTGAATCGACAAAAAAATCACTTGTGTCGAGGCGGAATTTCGATTTGAGGCCTCGGGTGCGGAGTTGTTGCAGCGGTGCACCACAATTGTGCCATCGGCCTAGGCTGTCTTGGGCAGCCTTGGGCACCATTTTTTCAAAGTTGTCGGAATTCTCTCAATTCTTGAATACCCCCCTGAATCGACAAAACAATCACTTGTGTCGAGGCGGAATTTCGATTTGAGGCCTCGGGTGCGGAGTTGTTGCAGCGGTGCACCACAATTGTGCCTTCGGCCTAGGCTGTCTTGGGCAGCCTTGGGCACCATTTTTTCAAAGTTGTCGGAATTCCCTCAATTCTTGCATACCCCCCTGAATCGACAAAAAAATCACTTGTGTCGAGGCGGAATTTCGATTTG
>CAVLYN010000377.1:0-35272 GCA_963675135.1 Galeopsis tetrahit | reverse complement strand
TGTGTCACGAAGCCAGGTTGCCCATTGAATCAATAGCTCGGTGACTTTCTCCGGATATTGTAATGCCAGATCTACCGTTTCCCCCTGATCAGTGTACATGTCGTAGAGCTGCCACGTTCCTGTGCCCGTGGGATGTTCGACTGGCATGTTGACGATCTTCCACCTGCCCGCCCGGAGAGCTGCTTTTCCGTAATGCTCCCAAGCGACGACCGCATCCTGTCCGCCGTAGATGGCTTCTGGGGTGTTGGCGCCTTTGACGGAAAAGTCTGCGGCTTTGCCATCTCGCAAATACGGGACCCAAGATTTACCTCGCATGGGGTAGACTTGACGATCGTGGAAGCTGGCGGTTGCCCGCTGGTCGGTCAAATCGGCAGCTGGATGGTGGGCGCCAGCTAGATCCAGGAAAGTCGGGAGAATGTCCATGGCGGTGGTGAACGCATGGCAGACTGACCCTGGAGCAATTTCCGAGAAGCCAGGATAGCGCATAACAAAAGGAACTCGAATTCCTCCTTCCGTAGTGTAATGCTTGTATAGCCGATTGGGAGCCGTGGACGCTTGGGCCCATCTGAAAACTCAGCAGAGATGTCAGCCAAGGCACATACCGAGGGCCCACCCAGGCAAATGAGTCGGCGTTCCCGATATTATCGTATTCATTGTTGTAGAATTTCTGGGCTCATCAGCTATGAATCCCTTGAGAAAGGCTGCTCACGTTGATGACCTCGATCAGCCATGGTCCCACGACTTCCTCAGCTTCTAGAGCGGTTCCTTCCGCCCCATTGTCGGAGAAAAACATGACCACAGTGTTGTCTAGCTCATTCGTAACGCGCAAGTGGTCAAGCACTCGACCGATTTCACGGTCCATGGCGTGTACCATACCCGCGTAGCATTCCATTGCTCTGGAACTGAACATCTGCTCTTTCGGCGTGAGATCGTGCCACGGAGCGTTTTCGGGACTGAAAACTTCGTGGGGTACCACATCGGAATTGATGATCCCATTCTCGGCCAATTTGGCGAGTCGTTTCTTTCGCAGGTCTTCTGGTCCAGACTGATAGATCCCGCTATACCTCTCTCGATCGGCTTTCAGGCATTGGACAGGGTAATGCGGAGCGGTGAAGGGAAGATAGGCAAAGAAAGGTTGACCATCAGGGTCGATGGAAGTCGTTTCTCGATCTTGCAGATAATCCAACATTTCGTTTGCAAAAGCGTTCGAGGAGTAGTAGCCGTCGGCCAGCGACCTCATGTTCGGCTCACTGTCATTTAAGATCCTGTACAATCAAAGCTTCCAAGCAAATGACCTACACTTCGAATCGTTCGTCTTGCTTCACGTATATAGGCGGCTGATGTCCGTGAATGCCGGGACGTTTCTCCTCTCCCCCTTCCCATTTCGGGTCATACCCAAAGTGGTTTGAGCTTGCTGGCAGACATGAGAATACTCGGTCAAATCCCCGATCACTAGGTATATAGCCAGGTCGGAAACCGAGATGCCATTTCCCGGACATCAAGGTGAGATAGCCTGCGTCGGATAACAGCTCGGGCATGGCAGCGACATTGCGGCCTGGTTGTTATCAGCTTCCTTCATGGTGGTCTGAAGCGGTCTCACTCACTCAAATACCCCTCGTTACCAGCCGTATTATAATTGGAAGGATCTTGTTTCTACGGTCAGGAAGACTCTGGAAGAGCTCGTACCTGCTGGTTCACCATGACATGCTGCATGGCTACGTGATTGTCGGTTCCTGACATTACCATCGCCCGGGCGACGGAGCACATGGGAGCCGTATGGTCTGTTCCGTCAGGGTGATAGCTTTGTGGGACTTACAATCGCTGAATCGCACACCCTCTTTAGCCAGACCATCAATGTTCGGAGTCTCAATCTCTCCCCCGAAACAGCCTAGATCAGAATACCCAAGATCATCTGCGATGATCAACAGAAAATTCGGTCTCTTTCTGGTCGTCATTGGTGTGATGCACTTGAACCTCCCAGCACCCTCAGCTACATGATATTCATGCTTCTCATCAATAGACGCGCTACCGGCCGAGCGATATTCTTAGACGGCCTCGGTTGCATCCTTGATTGCGCAATCTTGATCAATCGCTCAACAATTACCCGACAACCGGCACATTATTAAACCGGAAATCCGGGCCGTAACGGACGCCATTTCATGAACGTCTCACAGCCCACCTCTTGTCATCTCAATGATGCGAGAGGGCGCAATGGTGATTTCCGAGCCACAGTACGTGGTCTAGCTTGTCACTGCTGACTTTCCTGCAGGTCTGAGGATGTTCGAAGCGATTGCCTTATCACACGAGACGCTCTACAGAAGCGATTTGAGTCGCCTTCGCCGGATGCCCGGGTCATGGTCCGATGGTGGTGGTTTGGATCCACAAACACCAAAGCCGATGTCGATCAGCAGCTGGATGCGATGCTGAAAGCGGGCATCGGAGGTGTCGAATTGTCTTGTGTTTATCCTATCGCTCCCAGTCAACCTACAACGTACGGCTCGGACGACTTCCTTGAAGTGGTGCGCCATGCATCTACAGGAGCCAAACAACGAGGGATGCGCTTCGATATGACTCTTGGAAGTGGCTGGTCGTTTGGTGGAGCGCACGTCCCCGACGAACATGCTTCAAAATGTCTTCGTTTCGAGGATAGGGCAATCGGTCCGGGAGAACAACGCCTTTCTCTGGCTGGTCGGTGGCCTGGCGACAAGCTTGTTGCGGCATGGATCTGCGAAGGGGCTATGGGAGAGCATACGAATGATTATCGCCCGCTCGAGATCCACAGCGATACCATACTTGTGCCCAAGGGAGGCTCGCCACGAACGGTTCTACTCGCCACGTCTGGTCCAACAACTCAGCAGCTCAAAAGAGCCTCGAATGGCGCCGAAGGGCCGACACTCGACCATTACTCGCGAGAAGCAGCTTTGCATCACTTGAAAGCTGTCGGAGAGCCCTTTTTGCTGGCAGCCGGGGGGTCGGACAACGTCACCGCGGTCTTTTGCGACAGCCTTGAAGCCTATAGCGCCGACTGGACCCCTGGGTTCGAGATAGAATTCCAAAAACGACGAGGATACGATCCGATCCCTTTCCTCTACCACATCCACCTGATGACCGCCTCCGGTACCAAATTTCGGACCGATTTTTACCAGACCCTGTCCGAGATCCTAGAAGACAACTTTTTGTCGGTATGCCAAGAATGGGCCAGTCAACACGGGGTCAGCTTCAGAGTTCAGAACTATGGCGCTCCTCCCGCTCGAGTCAGTGGTTACAGACATGCGGATATGATCGAGGGTGAACAATGGGGCTGGCTCAAGATCCCTCAGTCGAAATGGGCGTCGTCGGCGGCCCATTACTTTGGCAAGACTATTGTATCGTCAGAAACTTGGACATGGCTCAATTCGCCATCGTTCAGAGCTCGACCACTCGATTTCAAGGGAGAAGCACATGAGCAAGTTTTAAGCGGCATCAATCACTTTATTGGTCACGGCTGGCCTTCCTCGCCACTCGAGACGGTCTCACCAGGCTGGGCCTTTTACGCAGCTTGCGCCATCTCGGATCGGAATGAGTGGTGGCGTTCCGGCTCTGTTCCCTTGTTTTCTTATCTTCAGCGACTTTCCGAGACTCTTCGACATGGGGACTACGTTGCGGATGTCGGTCTGTGGTTGCCTTACGACGACACGTATGCCAGCTTCACTCAAGATCACGAAATCAATTTGTGGAGACTCAGCGCAAGGAGATTGGGGGAGAAGATCCCGCGGGATCTCAGACTGGCAGGATACGATTTTGATGTCTTTGATGGTGGAATATCGCAGGAGACTTTGGTGTCGCGCCACAAGGTCGTGGTTGTAGCTGGAACCCACAACGTGTCTCCTATGGATGCCGAACTCCTTCAAAAAATCGATCATAGCGGAGTCAAGGTGTTGGTGGTCGACTCAAAAGTGCTGCCTTGGGCTGTCCATGTCACCGCCGATGAACTTGTCAATGCCGTCAGAAATATTATCTCGCCGGACGCGCCAACGAATCACAGAGCAGTCGGCGCGATTCACCGACATCTTGCCGATGCCGAGTTGTATTTCGTTGCCAATACCAGCGCCGAATCCGCAAATTTCAACCTCCAGCCGCGAACTTTATTCGACTCCTGGGAGCGTTGGGATCACGATGGTTCCGTCGTATCTGGTGCACGGGACATCGAAGGCAGCCTCGCCCCATACGAGGCACACATCTTTGTCACTAGACGAGGTGTGTCAAGTCAATCGCCTCCACCTATCCGTGAAACCTCGGTGGAGTCAAGATTATCGCCTATCGAACTCCGCCACTGGAGCTTCAGGTTGAATGACGCGCTCGAGTCAGTCATTCAAGCCCCTCATGCGTGGACTGACTTGGACGACGTCGTTGGAACCGCCATATACAGGACTACCATTGATCTCAACCCCATAGACTACCCATCCCTCCCATCACATTTGAGTTTCGATATATCCGATGTCGAAGCACCGCCGCGAACTGCCGAAAGAGGACAGGCTTACCAAGCCCATTCTGTCGATCCTCTTGGAGTAGTAGCCGAGGTGAGAGTCAATGGGACCGTAGCTGGAGTTTTGTGGGACCCGCCATATAAGCTGGCAGTAGGACATTTACTCGGACCCGGTCCAAATACTGTCGAATTAGAAGTCAGCTCGACATCCATCGCCGATACTTGAAGTTCAGAATGGCGGCAGACATACGCAGACGCGGAAGTGGCGCATGGACGACGGTTCATCATGCAGGACATTGATAGTGCTTTCGAACCAACTAGATCCGGGCTCCTCGTAGTACCACACCTTATCTAACTATTAGAGTCACATACTTGGTCAGTCGCATGACTGTTTTCAGACTCTATGATGCATTCCTCCTTTATCTCTCTTGGTGTTGTCCCGTACATCCTCCTATGCGTGAGACCTACGTTGCCCCTACTGGATCACTACTGTGTCATGCGTCCAAATCTTCCTCGAATGGAGCACGGGCGGCCCGGTCAGACCGGCGAATTATCAGACTCGGGGCGAATCCTGAATCCGCGGTGGAATGTCTGACCGAATGTCTGGGAAAAATTCTATAACTGGAGCCGAGAAGCCCCCTCCCTGAACTTGTTCTTCATCTCATTCGTCGTTCTTGTACCTACCGGCTGATTCGTGCTCATGAGTCATGTCTGAGTTCTGGAATTCAAGGTGGGCGTCCTAATGGGATAACGCCATCGCTATAGGCGCCCGCTGGAGAGGGTTCTATTCTCGGTCAGCTCGGCATCGATAACAGTGACATTGATCACGCACTTTCGCCACCATCTCATGCATTATGGTGCTCATTCACTTTTGGCAATGGCCAATTGGGCCAATTCTCCGCCTCGAGAGACCAGGCTATAAGATACGTTTGGCTGGTCTGCTGGTCCCGTATCCACTTGCCGAAGATTCGTCATGTCCCTTTTATCTCAAGAAATACACCCGGCTCTCAACCAGCATGATGACATCGACATCAAGCCATCTGAAGTCGACAAGGAAGGTCACGACGAGACGACTGGGCCACCTGTCTTGCTTCGGACCGATTTTGAAGAATACGGTGTACTCAAGACGATCCGGATATTCAAGAAAGCTGTGCTGATCGGCGCCTTGGCCGCCTTTGCGACATCATTCGACGGCTATCAAATCTCCATCACCGGTAGTATTATCGCAAACAAAGGTTTCATCGCTCAATTCGGTACCGCTCACAACAAAGCTGGAGCACTCATCCTCGATGCGAATGTTTTGGCTGTTTGGGGAGGCATCCAAAGTCTTGGCCAAGGTCTGGGGATGCTCACGATGCACTTTATCGCCGACGGATTTGGTCGTAAAGCCGCATTCGGAACGATCTGGACGGCCTTGTTGATCGGAGTCTGTTTTGAAAGCTTCGGCAGAAGCTGGGAGCTCTGGCTGGTAGCAAAGCTTTTTTCCGGATACGCGGTCGGTTGTATTCAGTTTATGAACGGTCTGTACATGTCGGAAATATCGCCGACTCGAATTCGAGGGTTCCTCATTACTTCATGTTTCATCTGGTACGGTGTTGGCCAGCTTTTCGCGTCGATCGCATTGAAAGTCCTCAACGATCGGCAACCTCTCAATTACCTTGATGCGATATATACCGAGTGGGCAATGGTCGGACTTTTGCTGGCAGTCTACGCCTATATTCCCGAATCCCCATTCTGGTGCGCTCACCACGGACGACACGAAGCTGGACGAAAGGTTATGCGTCGGCTGTACGGTGGCATCGATGGGTACGATACCGATTATCACTACGACATTATTAAGGTGACTGTCGAGAGGGAACACGCTGGACAGGCCAAAACTATCGCATCCGTCGGATTCAAACAGATTGTGCTCGACAACATGTCCGACTTGAAGCAGATTTTTACCGGCACCAACGGAATCAGGACCCTGATCGCCTTCATGCCCAGTGCTGTTCAACAAATCGGTGGTCTCACGGTCCTGTCCAACTACGCCAGTTACTTTGCCCAGACCGCAGGTTTCGCCGACCCGTTCCTGTATTCGCTTCTTCTCGCAGTTTCGGCTCTCGTCATGGTCATCGCTTGCGCCTTCATTACCGACAAATCTGGTCGTCGGTCCCTCTTTCTCTTCGCAATCACCGGTCAATGGGTTGTCTCGTGGGTCATAGGAGGCATAGGTCTGGTTCCCAACAGAAGTAAACCGGTCAACTCGCTCGTCCTCTTCTTTTCATTGATTTGGCGAATGCTGTCCACCGCACTCGGAACGTTACATTGGACATACTCCGCCGAGACCTCAAATTCTCGACTACGCGCCAAGACAGCAGGTGTCGCATCTGCCGGAGGGGTCATCATCGGTATCATCTTCAGTACATCGGTACCCTATATGCTTAATGCCAATTACGCAAATTGGGGTCTCAAGACGATTCTCTTCTTTGCTGGGATCTCGACACCTGTCGTTGTGGCTTCATACTTTCTCATGCCCGACACTTCGAACCGGACTCCGGCCGAGCTTAACGAGATGTTTGCCAAGGGGATCAAGCCGTGGAGGTTCAGGTCGTACGTTTCGGATGCACAAAAGGCGCTGGCGGAAAGCAGACGAGAGACATCAGAGCCTGTTCGAGCCGTTGTCTAAGGCGGTGGAGATGGCGGTGAGGTGCTTTTATGGATGACTGGTGATGCTGCCGGGGTAAGGAACTACAGTGGAGCCTTTGGAGGCTGTTATCAGGAGACTTGAGATGTAGGGGTTTCAGGTTAGATCGCCGAGCCTCATGCAGTGTTAAAATTAGCGTTCAGAAGCCGAGCCTTTGGCTGCGTCTACCGCAGGGACAGGCGTGACGAACCGCCTCGACATACATGACCGAAGAGGCAGCTGAGTGATCATGTCAATCAACCATGCTGACAGAGCAGACTATGAAGCGTCGAATGTACAGTACCTTCCTTTTAGCCGCATATCGTCAAACGAATAGCCTGATTCCTTGGGAATCGAGTCAAAGGAACGTATGGGATACAAAAGGAAACTAGGGATCTAACGGTGATCACAAGGGGTAAGTGGAGATACAACAGCATACTGTACATATAAGTCCTGTTCACCGCCTGCTAGTTCGTTCTTACAACAACCTTGACTGCTCAAGACCGACCAGCAAGGCAATTTTCGACCCACTGGATACCCACACTCTTTCTTGAGTTGTACCACTACGACATGAGGTTCATCTCTCTATTTCAAATCCTCGCCAGCTTGGGCACCCTTGGTTGTGCCGCATACAGTCTCCCACTGGCAGGGACCTCGGACGACGCTGACAGCACTTCAGGTGAGTTATTCAGTCCATGAAGTTGAAACGTTGCTGAAGTCTCAGCATCACTCTTGCCAAACAGGCCGACTGGCGCCCGCTTCCCCAAACGCACCAGTGCCACAAGCACGCTCCCGCCCACGCAAGCTCGAGGTACGTATCTGGCACTGATGTATCTCACGATTAGTGACAGGAAGGCCCCAGGCTCGAGCCCAGGTCCAAATAGACCCCGATGAATATCTCAGCAATCTGGCATCGTACTACAGCGCGTATGCCGAGGAACCTGGTACTTCGCTCTTGGCCGAGATGGCTAGCTATACCGCAAACAACAACCCAGATGTTGTTGATGAAGCATACTTGTCGAGCGCGGAAGCGATGCTAAGTGGTGAGTGAACCTGCCTGTTTGAGGAGCAATCAAAACTAAATCATCAGCTGCGACTGTGGCCGCGGGTGAAAATGCTGGGGCTTTGACGGAAGCTATCGGAGACGCGTTTACTGCTTGTACGTATCAGCTTGGCCAGTAGCCGAGATCTCTCCAATTGACGCTCGACAGTGTTTGATTACAAATCTGATGGGAACAATGACGAGGATAACGAGGGTGTGGAAACTGTCCAGAACGGTGTCACCTACTGGTCACAAGATTATAATTCTGATGCGACATCCGCTCAGACAGAGGCGATGATGACCACCATCAATGGGGTCCCATACACGGGCACGGTCACTGACGGTCAGACATCATGGACGGCGTTGACAGGGGAAAGTGGACAGACAAGTCCCGGTCCCTCCACCACAATCTCCACTTCGAGCTCGAGTGCCACCACAACCGCCTCACAGACTTCTCAGACGGGAACAGCCGTCACCATTGAAGGGGAATATTGGGAGGTATTGCTGAAAGGTGGTGAACAGGATTCATCGATGAGTCTTGGCGGTGACAGTGGGCAAACAATCACCGGTCTCTCAACCACTGGCACAAGCTCGAGTTCCAGCTTGACCACCACCTCCGCATCTAAACAAACGGGAGTGGTTATGACCACCGTCAATGGGATTCCGTACGCATACTCGATGGTTGATGGTCAGACATCATGGATCAGTCTAAACAGCGACAGCGGACAGACAACCACCGGTCCCTCTACCACAGGTACGGCCTCAAGCTTTACCACAACTGCCATGAGTCCGTTCCAAGATTTGCGCCTGGCATATGTACTGTACTGACCAAATAGCTAGTCAGCAGACTGAACTCAACGGAGGCGCATCTGACCTAACGATCCAGGGACTAGTTGCTGTAAGTCCACCTGTTCACCTGACCAGATGGTCCGAGAACTGACACTGCCTAGTGTCCAACATTCACTGGAGAGAACGGAATGTATATCAAGTGTTTTGGCGGTAGCGCCCAAACAACAGGAACATCAGTAGGGGGTGAAACAAGTCTGACGACAGCCAGTGCCATGACCACCTCGATCGCATGGCGTGTGATGCTATGAATGGTGAGTCATCGTTTGTTATATGTATGCACCAGCTGATCACTGATAGAATCTTATGTGCCCTCAGCAGAGAGAACTGCTACCACTTGATATATGTACCTGGAACTGTCGGAGGAGATCAACGCACCAGTCATGTACAGTAGTTCGGTAACACTGTCCCTCTTATGAAACCGTACCCATGATACCCACTAAGCAAAAGAGAATATGTATACATGTATAATGATGACAGTAGTCTGATCTCGAAAGTAGCTCTGAAAGCGAGAGGGTGGCAAATGTTGTAAACCTCCGCTCGACACATCTTGCTATGGCCAGTGAAGCACGTTGTGCTAGTCATGAGACTCGCCCCTATTAATAGCGATCGATTCAAACCCTGGGAATGATCAGGCAATTTCTCCTCGAGGGGGCCAGCAAGCCAGCAGCTTGAACAAAGGACAGGGTTGATCATACACCAGATTGATCAATCGGCCACACATTGGTGATTCCAACCTTTGACTTTGGGTTCCATCATTGCCCCTTGACGGTCTTGAGGATAGAGGGATGAAAGGGTAGACCCATTCCATAGAACATCCTCGGTCAGATCAGCAAATATCGAGGGGAAATGGGCTGTTATGAATGAGCTTGCATGGTATAAAGCAGCCTGTATACCTGCTTTCTAGGTCTCTTGTCTTCTCTCATCGAATTACATCGATAACAAGAATCAATCAGTACGAATTATTATCTACGCTATGTTGACCCAGCTCTTTACTGTCCTCAGCATCACTCTCCTCGCCGGCCGAGTCGCTGCGTCTCCGGTTCCCCCTCCAGAGATGTTGGCCGAGATTGAAAACGCGGTTACTCGTGGAGATGACAGTGAGTGCCCATTCGCCCAGGGACCAGAGTGATCGCTGACCCCCATAGCTGCCCAGGCTGAACCTGTAAGCCTTAAATTCCTACTTCGCCACATCCTGACTTGTCTAGTCGCAAGTGAGCGGCAACGCCCTCTCTCAAATTGTAGAGCGACAAGTCGAGCGAGACTCACCTGACTGGATGGACCCCATTGACCGTAAGCAACAGCCCTTCGTCCCATAGCTCCGACGAGACTGATAGATCAGGGAATGGCCAAGCTTGAACCCGTCGACACTGGTGTAAGCTTTGTTCTGATCGAATCAAGTCAGAATCAGCGCTGATAGTCATAGGGAGACTACAGTGTTTCAGTCAACGCTGCGAAGCCCGACGCTACCACAGTCTAGTGCGAGGCTTGGGATGTCATGGCTCGTGAGTTCTCCTCCTACAGCGCCGAAACGGCCTGACGGATCCACAGAACCGCTCTGACCTTCAGCCCCGTACGTATTAGGATCGATGGATTCCTGCAGAGTTGTAAACAGATACATGCATAATCGTGAAAGAGCGTATAGCGTAGTGCGTAGAGTGTGTAAGGAGAGATCGGCCTCAAAGCATTTCGTAACGACGGAATCTGTACATCAGCCTTTTTTCCTCTCTGCTTCAAGGAAAATAAAGGACAAAGAGGGACATACGTGTAACCCAAGAAAGCGAGATCTTTCTTGGCATCATCCCCGGCATCAGCTCCGACGGGTAGATCGCTAGTCTGATCAATCTCGTCGGTGGGGAAGTATGATGTATCGGTAATAGACCGTAGGTGGGGTACGAAGGGTGCGTCGATATCTCGGATCGAAGCCCAGTCGACTCCGTAGAAGAACTGCCTGTCAGCTGAACCCTCAAGCGACAGAGGTGAAACGTACTGGATGAGCTTTGAGCTGTTCACAAGTCATTCGTCGATCTGCCTCACACAACATCCTGCTCGTCAGCGTCTGACTCAGGTTTCTGGTGGTCTTGTAGCTTACCTCCTGACTAGATCCTCGGCTTCTCGACTGAGATGAACATCATCAGGGAAGAAAAGATGGTTCCTCCAATCAATGATCTTTCGATAGACATCATGAGCGTTCTCTGAACAGAATGGTGGGTATCCTGATCTTTAGCTATTCTCACTGTTCCAAAGAGAAGAGGTTAGCTCACCGACAAGACATTCAAACATGATAGCACCAAGTGACCACCAATCACATTCCTTTCCATAACCCTGCTGCAAAAAGATCTCTGGTGAGATCTACCATAGTTTCAGCACCTACTACTCCTTGACCCAAAACGACTTACGTAGTCAGGGGTACCAACTGTCGAATAAGCAAGCTTCCTCCTATTAGCTTTCCAAGTAGCGATATCATTCTTGGTAGTCATTTGAAGATTGATAGCATTGACCATGACCGAGTTTCTCGATTGAGCAGCTTTCGATTGTGTTGAAGAGGCTTTACTAGTATTCCCACTTGAAACGTCACCACCGCCAAGGAGACGTTGGTAATATTGGGAATCATGTTGTTTGTGGAATCCGGTCGAGAGACCGAAATCGGATAATTTGACGTGGCCGGTGGCGTCGATTAGGATGTTGTCGGGTTTGATGTCACTGAAGTTTAGCGTTGTCTGTCAATTCAAGGGATGGACGTACCGATGGATGAAGCCTAGATTGTGGACTGCTTCGATGGCGAGAATACATTCGGCCATGTAAAACTTGGTAACGTCCTCGGAAAAGGTATCGTACTTGATCAACCTGGTGGTCAGCTTCTTTCGTGCGAAGATCCGCACAAACTAGCTTACATGGTCATGAGATCACCACCTGGCAAAAACTCCATGACGAGGTATAAATACTGAGTATCCTGGAAAGAGTAATACAACTGAACGACCCAAGCAGAATTGGATTCAGCCAATACATCCCTCTCGGCTCGTACATGAGCGAGCTATCATCAGCTGTCATTCCATCCCACGAGAGCACTGGCTCACCTGATCCTTTTTGAACATTTCATTCTTTTCAAAGTCTTCATGGCGTAAATCTTGCCCGTATCGGCTTTTTGAACCAATCGGACTTCACCAAATGCACCTTTACCAATGACTTTGACAGTTCGGAAGTCTTCCAATCCGATTCGAGTACGTCGTAGGCGAAGGTAGCTGTGGAGTTGATCGAGATGATTGGTAGTGGAAACATCGATGAAGAGGAAGGGAAGGCAAGGTTAGCTCGATTGCATTTCAGATAGTAGACGACCTACTTTGATTCTCTTCGACCTAGTGCCAGCAACTGCCTAGCTTTCAAGGTATCAGGCGTATTGTCATCAGCCGCCAACTGTTTCTCCAAAGTAGTCCTCCTGCACCAGTCAACTCCACTTGCCATACCTGATCGACTGGGTCAAGAGAATCACGTACCTCTCTTTCCTCCCCACAACACCCTCAACACCCTCCTTGTAATACAACTCCAGCTTCATCTTTGCACCCATAGCTTTCCCAAGTGTACTCTCTCCAAATTGTCCAGGTTTACGTTCAAAGTACACATAATCAGGTCCTTTATCCCCTCCTACTCCGCCTGAGGGAGAGGCAGACAGATTGTTGGAGGATGAAGAGGCAGATGTGGATCCTGGTTGACCTATGTTCTGAGATGAGACTTGGGGTACAGGTGGCATGGGGGAGGTTCGACCTGCTCCGGTTGGGAGTTGTTGGGGTTGCCCCTGAGTAGGAGGTGATGGGCGGTATGACATTTTGGTCGTGTGGGTCGGGTGAGCCAGTCACTCTTGGTCTGTCTGATGGCGTGGGGTTTCGACCTATACCGCTGGCGATAGGTGTATGGACGAGTGATGGTGAATGAAGGTGCCCTTTGTCTCCACTTGAGCATCACGCGAAGCGTCACGCGTCGGGCTTTACCGGGGTTCATTACGTAACGACGCACAGACCACCTAGAGCGAGGGTCGAGGGCTCGTGTAAGGACATGAGTACTCTGTTGATGTATACATGTGATGCAATGATAAGGGCCTCGACATGTTACTTGGCAGCAGTCTGATAATATCCCTTCTGCTCCAACTCCTCCTGTACCTCCCGTCTGAATCCCTTGACTTGCCAATCCGTAATCATCCTCCAAATCTGTACACCCGGCTGAATCATCAGTTTCTTGACACACGAATTCGAGGATTTCGAGGCAAATGAGGTGACTCACAAGAGCGACGATGGTGTACAGAGCATCTACAAAGAGATTGTTCCCAGGGGCTGAACCTTTCGAAACTACCCTTATGAGTTCCGCTATGAGGTGTGATGTGAATTGATAATATCCCTTCTCGACACCTGTGGATTAGTACCGATGATTTGCCCCGGAAGAGGGGAGGAACGAAATAGAAAGCAGTAAGACGTACCAGCAAACAGGTACTCGGCACATTTCTCAGGCGAAATCTGTTCATCCGACTCTTCAATCTTCCTAGTAACCCCCGGTTTCTCCTTTTCCTCCTCTATAAAACCAGGCGAATCGATCCCAGCGGGCATGAATAGATGGATGGAGATATTGTGCAAGATCATTTCGGATCGTAGAGCGTCTGCTAGGCCTGGGGATTAGTTCGGGTTCGGGGCGAGCGGATGGGTGTGAATGAAAGGGGAGAGGGTGGGTGGGTGTTTGGGAAGGAGAGAAGGCTATTGTGTGGAGAGGAAAGGAAGAGGACGAGGGGCGTGCAAGAAGGGATGAACATACCCCTCAAGGCGTATTTCCCCGGAGAGTAATTGGTGTATCCTGCAAAACTGCAATATCCGAGTAGACTGGATACGAATATGATCCTACCCCTGACTTTTTGGGAAACCATCTTTTGTACTGCCGCCTATATGTATTAGCCTCCTCTTCCTCTTCATCATCAATATTCGAAAGGAGAACCCACTCTGGCGGTCCATGCTGAGACCCAATATGTCCCGTCTAATCCCTATCTGTCAGATTTACCTCATAAACAAGAGAGGGGATGGATGTACGCCCTTAAACTCCTCCTCGGTGGAATCCAACATGAATTTAGGCCGACTAGACCCGGCACAGAGGTACACATGATCTGGAGTCTTGCCCCCATGGGCCACTGCAGCCTTCTCGAGCGCTTCGGTCGATGTAGACGATTGAGTCAGATCAGCAGGTATAGCTTGTATAATCTGTCCAGGTCGGGATATACTCTCTTCATCAGCCCAGCCCTGTCCAGCCCAGCTTTATTTGATGAACAGAAAGTGCTCGGACGTACTTTCAATTCTTTCTCCGCTGCTTCCAACCTCCCAGGATCCCTCGCTACGATAGTCACATGAGCGCCCTTCTTTACTAGAAGCGCAGCAAGTGCTTTTCCAAGTCCAGCAGATCCTCCGGTGATATAACAATGCTTCTTGTCAGCTTCAGTCCCTCGACAACAAGTCTCCTTGAAAGGGGGAGGTATAACGACATACCGTTCCCCTAACATCCATCGGTTTGCTGAATAACGGCATGACTATGGTGAAAGCTATACCGATAGCTACTACCGTTAGGACTATAGCGAGGTGATTAGCGTATTGGTATAGATATCCTTCTGGTGACATGTCAATGTATAGAGGGTCAGAGGGAGAGTGACCGGGATGCCGAAAAGTCGCGTCGCGTTTCGAAATATTGGATTGAATTGAAGTGACTTTTGACTTTTGTTGATACCTACCATACCTCGCCATACCATACCTTGCTCTACTACCATACTGTACACCTAAAATTTGTCTATCAGATACCCGATAGTCACTGGCGATACCTGGATCTGGAGTCTGCGGATAGGGAATGATGTCCGGACTGGTCATCTCCAGGTTGGGCGTACAAGCTACAGCGAGTGATGATCTCGTCCATGGTCTCCTCTGTCTTCGGGTATGTCTACCCATACACCCCACTAAAACAATGTCTAATAACAGATCTCACTACCGAGAGAAAACGACTCGAATCATGCCATGAGATGGAATCTCTTTCAAGGTTCGTTCCTACATCCAGAAACAATCCTGATGAACAGGGACGAATCACCCAAAACTCTTATCCGAGCCCTCAATCCACCCACTCCCCCTTCCACTAGCTCTGCCTTCCTCCAGTAGCCCCCGAACCTCAAGTCCGAGGGCTCTATCCATAGCGTCTACCTTACTGAGTCTACCTACGCCTTCGACATATCCCCCGAGCCGGAATGACGGCTCTGGAAGTCCATACCTCCACAAGGGCACAAATGGGCAGGTCAGTATAGTGCTTGATCCATTCAAGGGATCTCGGCATAGGTCATCACCCCAGCCACAGACGCTGGGTGGGAAGGGAGGTCGGAATGATTGGGTCGTGATACTTGAATTCGAGGCTAGGGTGGAAGAGGGTAATGATAGGCATTTCAGAAAAGTGAGTCCAGACCAGCTTCGCCAACACCTGATCCGTATATCATAATCGAGAAATTCTCGGATTGGAGGACAGAGCTCATTCAAGGTCCTGCTATCCCTACCGAAATGTCTGCACTCGGTCATCAGATTCCAAATCCACCCACCAGCCTCTGGACCCAGTACGACGTCTGGAGAAGTAAGTATCATCACGGAACCGAAAATGCTAGCTCTACCGGCATCGACATTTACATCACCACCACTCTTGTTTCCCCGGAGGGATGAGCTGGGGTACGAGGAAGGGTGGGAGGATGGAGAGGATTTGCGGTCGGAGGTTAGTGAGGATGATGATGAGATGGGGAATTGGCTCGAGGGGAGGTTTCAAGCGTGAGTCCCTTACTCTGATGCTGAGAGTAATGCTGATTCAGTAGTACAAATCAACTACGTCTAGAATGGTCTTTCATCGCTTCTCAATACCCTACAACTCTAAGGATCGACCCTAGATGGGATACCCGCAATCCCGAAATTGGATTTCAATACGAAACCACCCTCACCTCCACAGACCAATTGATACCTATCGAAATCTCAATACCGGCCGGATGGGCCTGGAAATCCTTAGACATACAAGGTCCTCAACTGCGCTCATTCCGCTCAACAGACGTAGAGGGTTGGTATACCATTTTCCACCCTCAAGAAGAGGTAGAGGTAGAAGATTCATTCTCGACTATCCGGAATCGGCCCATACAACGACCTACGCTGCCTGGTCGATCATCCAGCTCGAGCCTTATGAAACAATCTCTACCCGATGTTCGGATTGATGAATTCTCTTTCGAGGTGAATCACGATGATAGTCTCGAGACTGTCTCTCCCGCTGGACACGCAAGCCCATCGGTGCTGATGTCGTCAACGAGGTCCGAGAGGGAATTAATGATACCGCATCAACCTACCGCTGGGCGATTATTCGACTTGATCTTTGATGATTCTGGCGATAGTCCGGAAGAAAGATCATTCGCTGTGGAAGGTACACTCGTCCCTCTTCCTCTTACTCTCGTAAGCGGACCCATACCGGTCGAAATCCCATTCGTCAAATCGGGCGAATGTCAGGTCTTATGTCCGCAATTCACCTTACCCGACGACGGGGTCTGTAACACGGCAACCGCATCAATCGGTCAATTCACCTGGATCGATACTTATGGTCAATCCATTCCCTCGAATGTCGCTGGAGTGAAGGGCGATATACGGGTCAGGCTGAATAGGGATGACTGGGGAACGATGCGGGCGAGCATCATCTTCCCTTTCCCCAAGAGGGGGTCTGAGGTGGTCTTTAGTTTGAAGACCGAGAGGGTGAATATCAGTAAAGCCGAAGTAGACGGTACTCCAATTCGACGATCTATCACCTCCATAGAAGGGGGTCATGAGATCAGGTTGATGAGTGATGTGATGGGGCTGGTGGAAGTTGGACTAGACCTTGGGACGAGTGGGGTTATTGGTCTACCTCACTTCAATAATGCAGAGGGGACGATGATACTGGAATTAAGGGGTACTGGATGGGATGGTAAGCCTTCCAACTCATATCGACACAAGACAGGAGTTGATGACCAGCACCCCCAGTACCGTCAATATCAGGTTTGACCCCCTCCCCCTCCCCCTCCTCACCAAGGACATGGTCAATCCCCCTCCCAGCCCCTTCTTCCATCTACAACCCCCTACCCCTCTCTCCATCAAAACGCCAATCAAGCACCAGGACATTATTCTCATCATCGACCTTCCTAAACCTTTTCCTCCTCTACCTGATAGTCTCCCTAGGCCAACAAGTCCAGAGATTACGATCAGAGGTCTCATTCGTAGCAGACGAGACTAGGGATCTGAGGATGTACACTACTACCCCTGCTCCTCCGGCACCGCCTTCCCCAATGGGGGACTCGATACTACCTGATGGAATTGATTTCAAGGAGCTCCTGGAGCGATTACGGCTTGAACAACAGGTGGAAACTGGTAAGGGGGTGGTAAGAGTTGATACGAATCAATCGAATTCGCTAGGGAGGGTCGTATTTGGTCAATCCCATTGGGCGAGGGAGATTGTCAATCATCCCGCGTAAGTGTTCCCTCTACTACTCCAAGACCGTGACTGACAGGTAAAGGATTCGGACAGTCTCGATTGGAGTATCCAAGATCTGGGATGTGGTCATATGGCTAATACATGGATAATAGCTAGATGCTTGACGCAACGCATCAGCCCCTGGGAGATAACTTGACACGCATTGTCCTGTACCTGACCTTCTGATCTCGGTGTTGATAATTGCACGATTCACAAGATCGTCAAAAGTGATCGGGGTGAATGCAAGATCTCTCCACGGTGTGCCACTAGAATAGACTGCTACTACGTCATACGTCATACTACTGATCATTTGCTTCCGTCCCTTTAATCCATTACCCGCTTAAGCTGTCGATCACCCATATAGGACTAGGTTAATTGGCTCTCTCTCTCTTGTACATACCACTACTACTGCATCTACTCACTTTATACACGAACAACAACAATAACAACAACAGCAACAATGGCAGCACTACCACCAAAGACCCCAATGGACAAGGTACGTCCCCTGTTTCCTTCCTCTCCCCCTTCCCCATCCCCTTTTCCTCGCCTTCTTCCATCCTCTCTCGGGACGAGCACATAATAACTCACCGCTTTGCGCCGAGCTGATACCGTAGGCCGACCCCCACAAGATGTCCCAAGCTGCAAACCTCCAACACGCTACCCAGAAAGTCAACAGGTTCGCAAAGCGAGATCCGGCACTTTACCCTCTATCATTCATCGTCGCCGGTGGACTCTGTGCTGCTGGTTATTTCTTGTATGTTCCACAGTTGTCCATTCCCTTCCTTCTAATCGTCTTTTCTTCTTCTGCTCAGTCTCGCTCCCCATTCCTCTCAGCGGTTCCCTGCCTTTTCGAGTCCTTTCGATGAAACAGTGCTGACCCCTACTCTAGTATGACCAAGACGACACAGGGTGAAACCCACACCAAGCTTATGGCTGATGGTGTCGTAAACCCATGGGACAACACCAACAAGCACGATACTCACCCTTCGTAAGTCGTCCCATTATGTATCCAACCAAGTGGAAAGGACGATTGTCGCCTGAACCCCTCAATCAGAATATTTCTCGGTGCTATCGTACCTTGCTAGCGCACCGCTGACTCTCAGCCAAACCGCCGCATTCAAATACAGACATCAAACCCGAGAAGGTCACATGGAAGATTCCCTCCCCACTTTAAACGGAGAGACCCGGACTGTATGTTCCATTTTTCACTGTCCTGTTTATAGGAAAATACTGATTAAACAGCTCAAGGAGGCTGGCGCGCACAAGTATAAGACCAACTAGTACCCTTCTGAATCTGGATTCTTCTCCTGGCGTGATTTCGTACGAGGAGATAGAGGAGGAGGAAGAGATGAAATGAAATTGGGCAGCTTATGTATCGATAATGAAACAACAATCAATATGAATCAGTTTGAATGCATTGTTCCCTGCGTAGTTTTCACGTCGGCGACTTGGTGCATGTCGACTGCCGTAGTCGTGTCGGTGGTCAATTTGGTTGATTTGGTTGAAAACACTTGGTAAGATCACGAACTCCCGATGACGTCGCGAGGTCAATCTTGGATCAACTGTCGCGTCCTCCATGGAACCATACTCGAGTAATCTCTTGCGACCGACAGCCGATATGTCGTTACGCCATCGCAATCAATCCTCCTCCTCCTCATCGTCATCTTCCCCGCCGTCCATACCAGAATCGACTTCTCCAGGAACAGAACCACCACGCCAACACGAATGGTATCGATACGCCCTAAACCTCTTCTTAGCTCAAACACTTCGTTTCCTAGGTAAATTCGGGTTCTGGCTACATAACAACCGCTATCATCCCCGTGGGATATCAGCTTCGAGGCAGGTGAGAGTGGGTGCTAGGGATGGATATCAGGTCTTGTTGAATATCTATGAGCCCACTTCCACTTCCACTTCCTCTTCCTCTTCTACTCCGGCCTCGACTACGAGTATGGATGCGACAAATGACCGACCTTGCGTGATCAATTTCCATGGGGGTGGATTTACAATTGGGAGTTCAACGGATGATTCGAGGTTTGCTCATTGGTGTACCCGTACGAGTGCGAGTACGAGCGAAGCGAGTACGGGTACGACCATCAGTTCAGGTACTAGCCCAAATCCATATCCGGGCCTAGGCGCCACATTCATTTCCGTCGAATACCGCCTTTCGCCCGAATACCCCTACCCAACGCCCGTGAACGATTGTATAGACGCCACTCAATACATCCTCTCCCATCCTCGAGAATTCGGGATTGATTCGACAAAGGTGTTTTTGAGTGGGTTTTCGGCTGGGGGGAGTTTGGCAGTTACTACCGCCCTTGCCCTCTCTCCTTCCTCTTCTTCCTCTTATTCCTCCAGGCTGGATACTTCATTCGATTCAATGAAGACGATATCGGCTGCGGCTATTGAAATGAATACGGAATCGAGAACGAGAACGAACACGAGCACGAGTACGAATACCGAATTGGGTTCGAACCCTCCGACCAAACACCCAATATTAGGCGTAATCCCATTCTACCCAGTCCTAGATTTCTCCACACCCCGATCCCAAAAACTCATCAATTCACCACATTCAAAACCCCTCCCAGGATGGATGACTCGGATGTTCGATACGTCTTACCTGCCCCCCTCCCCTACCTTGAATCGACGGGATTCAATGATTTCTCCTGGTTTATGTCCTGATGAGGGATTGGTGGGATTCCCGAATGTACATTTATGTTTGTGTGGGGGGGATGTACTTGCTCATGAGGGACGGATGTTTGGGGAGAGATTACAGGGACTTGGCGAGCGGGAGCGAGCTCAAGACGGGGATCCAGCTGGGGAGGCAGAAGCCGAAGGTCAAGGAGGAAGTCGGTTCGGAAATCAAGTGGTCATTCGGGAAGTACCTGGAGTTCGACACGGATGGGATAAACCCCCTTTACCCCTACAGGCTAGTGTTGGGGTGGAGTATGATGCTGCTATTGAGAGTATGAAGAGGTGGTGCAATGAGCGATGAGTGAGGAGTGACGAGGAGATGGGATCAGTGGGGGCTGAGCTGTGTGTCTGTTGTATTCCTGGCCAGGTAGCTTGCATCATGCATATCATATTATATTGATGAGCAGTATCGTATACTCGAACCGAATAGAGGAGCACCTGCTGTATGCTCAGTCTGGCTGGCGCGTTTGAAGCGATTGTCGAGCGGTAGAAACATCTGCATAATTCATCATCCTTCGTCTTTCGTATATTCACACTGACTACTAAATAGGGTAGAATAGAATAATAATGAATGGTTTAATAGATAAATAAAGGTCATTACGAGAACGACATCGAAAGTAAAGATCATAAAGAGTGACGAGTTGTTGGTTTGATGAAAGGTTTGGGTAGGTTGGTGAGAGTTCCGATCCGTTATCGGTCGACATGGACCCGCGACGGCCTGACGGCCTAGACTTAATCGTCGTTCTCTCCAACGGCACCGTATCCACCTTGACCATCGCCTCCCATACCGCCTCGGGGGGTGATGAACCATTCAGGGAACACGTATCCGTCATCCTCACCGTGGACGTGGATGAGGAGGAGCATAAAGGTGAAGCCGAGCTTGGCGGCGCTGTTCGTCAGCTTAGATCCTACCCCGGGACGAAAAGAGCTTACACGTCAAGAACACCGTAGGCGATGATCTCGGTGTTGACAGAGATCTTGTTGGTTCCCTCGGACAAGGCCAGACGATGGGGTAAGCGGTCCAGAGGCTGTTTGTCAGTATCTCACCTTTGCGATATGAAGAGATGACCTACACGATGGTCATCAAGGTGAGGAGCCAGAAGAGTCCCCTGGTCTTGCCTCCCCTGTTCTTGGTTGCTGTCTATCAGCAAAAGCACTTGATCGTGCAACGAAGGAGACATACCGACTCGACCACGTGTGATCAAAATGTACCAAATGAGAAGGAAAGCGATACAAGAGATGGTGTACCATCCCCATTTGTACCTCTCACCCTGGTTGTAGGCAGATCCTCGAATACCGGCAAAGAGACCAGTGACGACCATGAGGATATCGGCAAAGATGGCCAGGAGGGTGGAAGCGGGGGACAAACCAGAGAGGACACCAAGAGAGACTAGGAGCAAAGGGGTGGTGAATAGCCAGTCAATGTATCCTGATCATCAGCAACATACTTTTAATCTAAGCTAAAGACTCACGTGCGTAATAGACCTGTCGGAAGAGGTGAAGGTTCTCGGGGTTGTGTCCGGCAACCTTGGTGGGGATCCAAGAGATACCTAGGCCGGTGGCCATTGCAAAATAGCTGACCATGGCAATGGTGAGCACCATAGCAGAGAGCCTGAGGGTAAGCGCAATCCAGTCGTAGTCTAGCGCAGGCCGGGCGAACGACATACCAGTGGAAAACCCTAGCCTTCCTTTGGACCCTGGCGGAAAGGACAAGGACACCAATGACACCAAGGGTGAACAAGGTGAAAACGACCCAAAGGGCAGTGTGTCCAGCATGGGTGGAGTGAAGGAATCGAGCCGCGGGCTGAGGCTGATTTATTAGTAAAACGTTACAGATCGGCTCAAATCGACCAAACCTACCCAAGGACCATGGGGGAAAGGGAGGTGCTGGTCAGGACCTCCGTGGTGGGGGTGATGGTGGTGAGGATCGTGGGGTTTACCAGTTCCACCGGGGGGACCGATGGTGACGGTGCTTGATGGTTTGAATTCAAAGAATTCCATTGTTACTGCGGGATGAGCGATTTATTCTGATGCCCGAGGGGAGGGTAGTGGACGATCTTTAAGACCTCATCCTCGTTGCCAAGGCAGAATGGGGTGGGTACTTACATTACTGTTGGGATGAATTGAGTAGTTGTTGATGTATACTGTCCTATCTGATGAAGAAGGATAGTAGTGATGAGAGAAGAGGAGGAACGTTGGCCCCTTTACTTATATTAGACAGTCACCGCGTGATCCCCCCTTGCTAGCTCGCGCGTCATCGCAATTCAGGCACTGATTCTCATCGGGTACAAAGATGGAGTCCCCGCATCACAGTAGCACGCCTATCAAACTACCATCAGATGAATGAGGTACAAGTGTCTAGATAAGAGGACAATGGACTGATCACACTTCGACACCGACACTGCTCACAATAACAATGTCAAAGAGCACAAACACACACGACGAGTACGAACTACGCCCAACCCTATCAGCCCATACGATACAAGATCAAGATGCAGAACCACTCTTGCCACGCTACACTCCCGAACAAGGCAGTTCATCAATCCACCTAGTCGACAAGGACGAGGACCGTAAACGCAGAAAAGCTAAACGGAAATCAAGACGTACAGTCCAATGTATCGGTATGAGTCTGCTCATAGCTCTACTATGCTTTGGTTTGGCGGGATGTTATTTCGGTAAAAGGGGATTGAGGACGGTGAGAAATTGGCATAAGTGGGAACAGGTACCGCCTGAATGGAGGGAATGGTTGAATTCGGTTATACCGCCAGAAAGGCAGCATGCGGATCATACTGCTTTCCCGACAGAGTGGGTTTAGCTAACATGTCTCTGTATTCGAGCTAATGGGCAGTATTGGATTCGCAGGACCCACCCCTACAGGATCAGAGTGAGCTTGCTAGCCTCGTGATCTACAAAGCTAACCCCATAGAGCGGCACTACTGGCAACAGCACCCGCAGCACCCATGTACACTGGTATATCACCCCTCATTCAGCCCAAGATCAAGCACGGATCCGACTTCAACATTATGCAAAACTGGGGCAATCTCTCACCCTACGCTTCGGTCGAATCACACGGTCTACCCGAGACGAATGGGTTGATACCGGAGAAATGTGAGCTGGAGGAAATGCACTGGCTTCAGAGACATGGTGCGAGGTTAGTCCCGCCTTTGTGTTTAGGTTTTGGTGTTGACATTGGCAGATATCCCACGAGCTACCCTGGCGGACCTGCTGCTTTCGCTGCCAAGTTGGCCGATACGGCCGGCTGGAAAACAAGGGACGGGCTAGAATTTCTGAATGACTGGACATACAAGCTTGGCTCGGAACTTCTCACTCCATTCGGACGAAGTCAACTCTGTAAGCTTCATATCGTTTCTTATAGCATGATGATAAGCTGATATCATAGTCAATTTAGGAGTGTCAGCGAGAGTCAAATACGGCTTCCTACTCGATAAACTTGGAGGTGAACTACCGGTATTCAGGACAGAAACTCAGGATAGGATGCTCAAGTCCGCACAGAACTTTGCAGCAGGTGGGCTTTCCTTCACCGAATCTAGCTGACGGTAGGTTTCTTTGGTATCCCAGCGGAGGATCAGTATAATCTGGAAGTGATGATTGAATCGCCTGGATACAATTGTACCTTAGCCCCTTGGAATGCGGTATGTCTCACATTTCTGGAGTCGAGTGGTACTGATGGGCAGTGCCGGAAGGAAGGGACTGATTCCCACTGGGTTGAGAAGATCCGAGAATGGGAAGGCATATACCTCAAGGACGCTCGAGATCGACTACAAAAGCAAATGGACGGGTACGAGCTCAGTATAAGGGATGTGGCCAATATGGTACGTCCAGTTCTTCCACCCTGGAGCGATCAGAACGAGCTGACGATCAGATGGAGATCTGTCCCTATGAAGTGAGCTATCTCGTTCCGTGAGAACTGAATAAGCTAATGACCAGACGGTCGCTTTGGGATATTCCAAGTTCTGTGGCCTATTCACCAAGAAGGAATGGAAAGGGTACCAGTATAGATGGGATCTATATTGGTATTACTCTGCTTCATTCGGTTACCCGCTTGCCAAAGCCCAGGAATCGGATACGTCCAGGAATTGCTATCTCGTTTGACGCATAGTCAGTTGCCTTTGAAAATTTGGAAGCCGTAATTGATTGTTTAGCCCGTATAACGGAATTTGACTCGACCACCAATTCGAGTTTCCATGATGATGTTCATTTCCCATTGAGGCATCCTCTGTAAGCCTCTGGCACACTACGCAGTTGATGGACAAGCTGACTAAATAGATACGTCGACTTCACCCATGATACCATGTTTGCACTACGTAAGTCAACACGCCGATGAGCTTATCGCTGATGCTCAGTCCTGCCTACATTGAATCTAACATCATTCGACGACGGTGAACTATCCTCAACCAAAATGCCAAAACATCGATCATTCTTCTCATCCAAGTAAGCCCCCTTGACCTCCGTCGACAAGTCTGATGAAGTAGGATATGCCCATTTGCAACGAACCTTCAATTCCAAGTCATGACTTGCGACAATACCCGCTCGATCCGATTGATACTCAACGATGCGGTCGTACCGCTTACGGGATTGAGGGGGTGTCCGGAAGATGAAGATGGGTTGTGTCCGCTTGAGAGTTTCGTACAGGCTTTGGAGGAGATTGTGGAAGAGACGGACTTTGCTGCTATTTGTGGATAAGCTCTTTCTCCAACCGTGTACTTGTATGCATCTCACTCAGCGATGTGGCTACTATAAGTAGTATGAAGCTACAAGTGATACGCTAACGCTCAGAGATCATGCCTGTCTTCCGTGTACTCAATATGACCTCGCCAACATCTCAATCACGCTTCACTCCCTTCGTCCAAATTCAATCGTATTTCCATGTCGTTCGCGAGGGACGCGTCAGCATTGACCGTGTCTTCCGCGTCATTCAGCTTCATCCGCTTCCCCATCGATGCCGCATAGACGCATCATTCTCCATATCCTCGACAGCAGTCCCGAATACAAACATTCCATCGCCAGCGCTAGTGTTCTGTTTGGATCTCTTTTCGCGCCACCGACTCAATTTCGAACATCCCCGTTTGTGATGGCTGTTGCACCCGTGAGAGAACGAAACAGGAGGGGTGTGAGCCGATTGATTGTATCGGGCCGCGGGACATTGTGAGACGGTAGGCGTCCAGAAAGACTGAGGCCCGCAGGTCTCGTTCTCTGCTTGGTCCGCCGTGCGCTTCCGGGGTCTCGAGAGGGATTTTGCCCTGTGCGCGTCTGTCTCAACCGTGTTGGGACGGACACTTGACTGTTCGCTACAGTCGTCATCGCACATCGTGGAATCCGGAGCAGGAAATTCGGGTTCGAGGAAAGAATCAAAATCAAAGTTTTCCAGCACGTCGTCATCGTTCTCAGGTTGGCTAGCTGGCAACCACCCCTCGTTGGTGAGCGTATACACCCTATGATCGTCCACAGGTGGATAGGGTTGATGAGGCAAGGACATGATAATTGACTGATTACAAAGATTGAAATGCGAAAGGCACAGTAGAGAAGCAACGAGAAGACGGAACGCCCGAAAAGCCTCGCTATTTTCACCCGTGCTCTGCGAGGAATGGCCTTCACTTCCACCTTTCACCAATCGGTCGAGTGGAGCAAGAAACAAAGGATCGGACGCTTTGGCGAAAGCTGAAATGTCTGGGTCTGTTTCCTCTTTTCATTGTCTGCAAGTCCAGGGACTTACTACACCTCTCACTAGAGGGATTGATGAAAGGAAACCTTCTACAGTTCGACTGCTATTCGATGACTAGCTTCGATTCGTTGACCTGTTCACCGGCTTTGTCAGAAGGACTCCCGGGTGGATGGCAAACAAGTGATGTTTTGCTCCATTTGCTCTATATCGCGATGCGTTGTAAAAGGCTTCAGCTGAGGTCGGCTGATAGTCCTCCGAGGAGATTGACGAAAGCCACATGGTCCCTAAATACCCCGCTGAGCGCTCGAATGTGGACATCCAAACATCAAGAAGATGTACACAAGTATGGAAAAATCAGTACTCTAGCACATTCAACGGATCAATACACATAAACGACAACACTTATCCCTGACTACCTCACCACTCATGGTTCACTTCTCCTACAGTACCAATCGCTCCTAAGCCCTAGTCCCTGTAGTCCGGACCGAGCTGCTGAGTTGAGACTGGCAGTAGTTGCCAGACTGCGGGTCATCAACCGGGTCTTGTCATGGTCGCCGAGTTGACTTACATTGTTGGAACACGTTTCGTCCAATGGGAGACGGATAGGAACAGTCTGGCAAGGCTCTTCTTCAAACTTGGTACTGATACGACCGGCGCTAGGGTCAACCTGGGGAGCGTAGGCAATCATCACGCAGTCATCAGGTATATCTGTGGGTGTAATCGAAGCATGCTTGAACGTCAGCATAGGCAGGCCATGACCTTGAACTGGCAGCTTACTGAAGTCATATCGTCATAGGTCTCAAACACTTGTCGAGCCGATTCTTGCCCTGGCTTTGACTGTGGCTGTCAGCAACCCGAGCCCGGTAATACAGCCAGAAAGACACTTACGTTACCATGGACCATGCCACTTGGCAGGTTGGTCTGACCCGCGTCGGATGGAGATAGCTCGCCGGGCCCTGATCGACCGGAGACATCAGTCTCTTCGTCGGATTGATCAAGCCAAGCGGGAGGTACTGTAAATTGAAGGGCCTAAAAGTATCAACATCAACAAACACCAAAGCGGCAGCACCAGTGACTGACTGAAGAGAGGTCGCCTTCGCCATGCTCTTTCTGAATATCTTGTTGCTGTGAGTTTGCTTCACTCTGTCGATTGAATGTCACTCTTCTTTGTGAGAGAGCACTTGACTTATGATCATTGCCTTCGTGGTAGTGTGAAGTCCACCGATCGTTGACCTCTTGAATCCTTTTCTGCTTGGCCAATAACTGTTGGCGATAATGACCCACCAAGGTTTGAAACTCTTCAAGTGACATCGTCATTGGCCCTCGTGCGGTCATGATCTCCACACGTTGGGAGGAGGCACTAGAGTCCATGTCTGGTTCCTGTAGGTTGTGTATGCGTCTTGATAGGATAGGTGACTAGAGGCAGCAATGTAGAGTACGTTTGGAAGGCAGGATAGTTACAGTGTTTGATGGTAAGCGGCAACTCTCCCGTCCAGGCCGATCCTTTGATTGGCCGCTCCCTTGTCCTTGAGGGATGGAGCTCTTAGGAGGTCTCGAAGCTTCACCTTTCAAGGCTTTTGTAGTAGTTGCACAAAGGGAGGTCATGGCTGTGACAAGACGCAGTCCATACTATCCTCAACAGAGACGCCACTTTGGCTTAAACGCCGTGATTCATACACTGCCATTGTGATCAGACAGACATGAGGAGGGTTTCACTTGCTCTAGTTTGTAAACGACTTTATGTGCATGTGTAAGAGTCTCAAGAAAGGGTAAACACGTAAGGAGAATTATCCATAAACACATGCCGATAGTCTTTATCCCTGCCACTCGTATTCATCCCATGATGCTTGTGAAGTTGCCATCGCTCCCAACATCGAGGCCTCCCTTGTTGTAGGCCTCAGAATCTTGCTTGATGGGTCAGCAATGAATCATCTAGTAAGATGATGGTGTACATACAGCGGTGAGAGTAAAACAATCCTCCTCACCCCTGATTGAAACAATCTCCTGGGAGGTCTTGCATGACTGAGATGTGCCTTGGTCGCCAGCAACTGAATAGCCTGGAGAAGCCTTGACGTTTAGCTAACGGATCAGGCCACACTTTGTGATCTAGCTCACCTCTTCACCATCACTGTCAGATGACTCCCCATCGTCTTCTTCAAGGCCTGGTGGCAAAGACTCGTTGTCTGAGTCTTGCTCTTCTTTCTCTTGCCGTTCATGAACCACGGTACCCATAGGGGACATAGCGGAGAGTCTGTCACTATGAGGATCGTGAATGCTCTCATCGCCCGCTGTCATTCTGGCAAGAGATTGACAAGCCGGTTCCTCCTGGTGGGTAAGTTGAGTATCGCCAGCGTCCCCAACTCCAGCGGTTGATGTCCCCTGCTCCTTCATTCTAGCCTTTGCCTCGTTGATGAGGCAAACGTCCCAGTAGAGCCTGTGTTCATTCACACGCTCCTCAGGATCCATCAGGCTTTCGATAGTCATGATCTTGCTGGGGTCGGCATTTGGCAAATACTCAAATTCTGAATATGGTAGGACATCATCGAGCTTGCCAGGAAAGCCAGGAAACAGACCACGGTAGGATTGGCACATATCCGCATATGATTCCTTGTCTCGCAAAAACCAGGATCCCAGAGCTGCAGGCTTGTCCCTCGCCACAAAATCCACCGCAGTCCGCATGGCAGTTTTGACTGGTTTTGCATTCCTGGATGGGAGAGGACCAAGCTTGCTCATTCGTTCAGCAGTATCATCAGACATCTCATGATCAGAGATCTTGGTGATGCAGACCGAGGAGGCCCCCAGCGTTGTGAGTTCTGGTGACATTGCGTGAGCGTGAGTGTGTTGAATGTTGGAGGTGGAGATATTTGGTGGAATAGTGGATTGACGGTAAGAAGGGGAGAAGCCCTCGCAGAGAAGAAAGCCGTTCACTAAACCTCCTTTGTAGCTCGAGGACCGGAAAGGATTGCCGGTTGCCAAAGGAGCGTCAAGGGGTACACACGGCCACAAGTGCTCCACGCCAAGTCACGCCTCTACATGCTAGCCCCTTTTCAAGCATACAAGTCATGAATGGACTGCTGATACAGAAATGGCCTGGGCCTTCCAGCTTTTCCCGACCATTCATGCCAAAAGCACACGAACGGAGAGCAGTCCATGAGGCCGAATGGGACTGAGGGCATAGATTCAAGTGACATATTTGACATCGTATGCAGTCAAGCCATCATGATGATGATCTCCAATCACTTCTATTCAGCTCACTGCTGGCATCTAGATTCGCCCTTGCAAGCAGAGTCTGCTTTGCTGTTCCACCTCCCGTCTCCCATCGCCACCCCGATGGTCCAAGTGCCACACTCGCATTCCGGTTAAAAGTCGTGTTAGCCGGCACATGAATGCACCTTATTATTATAATCGATTCTCTCATTCATTCAACCCTCTATCTCTATCTTCCGCTATACTATTATCATACACAAGCAATATCACAGTACCATAAGCATCATATAGATAAGCCTAGCATTGGCACTATCACTCGGGCGACAATCAAAACCAGTCAACCAGGATGGCGTTCCCTAGACCCAAACCCAACACTGTGAGTACACCCCGACAGGGCAGATCGGCGATCGCTGATCATTCAGATGGAGACTCTCGCTATGGTTCGTCTTACTCTTCAGGACCCTCAATGCTCCCAACAAGCATCTCGTTATCCTGACGAGGTCGCGATGTTCAATACTGACTAGTGTAGGAGCGAGTCAACCCTCCTTTCCACATTCGAAAACTGGCTTCCATCATGCACGGCTCTGAAAGAGCACTAGAGCTCAAGGAGAAGTTCATGCATGAGGTAAGCTAAGCAGCTTTATTCCTGTTCTCGTAGCTGACGCGTAGATCGCCCGACATCCAGCTTTCAAGCTCTCTGATATCCATGATTTGACCAAGGACGAGTTGAGAGAAAGGACCATGGAGAAGGTCAGCTTCTTTTTTCTTTTGAGAATCCGAAAGTTGATCATCAGTTCGCGTCAATGGTCTACTTTGTCACGACCGAGTCACTGGAAGTGTTTTCGTTACGGATGCAAGTAGGTCAATTTTCCATGATGTCTGTACGCCAAGCTTACTGTATAGCTCATCGGTATCGCCGACCCTTCCTTCTGGACACGATTTGGTGTTTCATACGGTCTCTTCTTGGGTGCTCTTCGTTCAGGAGCCACTCCAAACCAACTCAGTGAGCTCATTACCCTTCGCCAATGGTCAAGCTGATGATCAGGTTACTGGATTGATAAAGGTATTCTTGGCATGAACGGTGTTATTGGATGTTTCGCCATGACCGAGCTCGCTCACGGATCCAACGTTGCTGGTCTAGAGACGACCGCTACATTCGACGAAGCCACCGACGAGTTTATCATCCATACCCCTCACCTTGGCGCTACCAAATGGTGGATCGGAGGAGCTGCTAGTACAGCTACTCACGCTGCTGTATTTGCGCAAATGATCATCGGGGGCAAGAGGAGGGGAGTCAAGACTTTTGTTACTCAATTGAGGGATCCCAAGTGAGTCAGCTATTCCTTTCGGGTCTTCGAGCTGACGACCAGAACCTTCACATTGATGCCTGGTATCAACATTAGGGACATTGGAAAGAAGATGGGACGAGATGGTATTGACAATGGTTACATCCAGGTGAGCTAGAATCCATCGAGAATTCCTGGATCAAGCTGATATTTAGTTCACCTATGTTCGCGTACCTCGAGCCCATATGCTCATGAAGCACACCCAGGTCGCTCGAGATGGTTCAGTCACCGAGCCTGTAAGTCTCTCGAATTCTGGTTGGGATCATAGCTGATGCTCTAGCCACTAGCACAGCTCACATACGGTGCTCTGCTGTCTGGTCGAACATCAATGGTCGGAGACTCGGCCAATTCCGCCAAGAAGGCTTTGACAATCGCTGTTCGATATGCCGCCATCAGAAGACAATTCAGCAGTGGAAAGGGCAAGGTGAGTCAGCTGGACACGACGAGCGAAGTCAAGCTGAACAACCAGCTCGAGACCCAGATCTTGGATTACCCAATCCATCAGCGACGTCTGATGGTGAGCTCATCAATTATTGGTCGATCTGGAAGCTGACAAGCAGCCTCTACTTGCTCAATCTATCGCTATGGGATTCACAGGTCTCAAGCTCCAGACCATGTACGAGGTAAGCTGAAATCTGCTTGACTCTGGACTATAGCTGACAGTCAGGACATGTCCTCTTCCTTAGATCGAATGGACCCATCAGACGTGAGTCAGCTGCTACTCTCACTTCGTACCAGCTGACATTCCAGCCCAACATGTCTGAAGTCCTCGACAAGCTAAAGGAGACTCATGCCACATCCGCCGGATTGAAGGCATTCTGTACATGGGCATGTCTAGATACGATCGACAAGTGCAGGCAGTCGTGTGGTGGTCATGGATACTCGGCGTGAGTTCGCCGTTGGATCCCCGTCAAAGCTAATCGTTTAGCTACTCCAACTTCCCCGGCATGTACGCCGATTTCGCCGTTCAATGGTAAGCTTCCATTAGCGCTTTATCGTTTCAAGCTGATATACAGTACTTGGGAAGGAGACAACACGATCCTCTCGCTACAGGCTGGACGATCTCTTGTTGGAGCCTGGGGAGGTGAGTCCCATGTCAAAAACCACGCAACTCAGCTAACTCCCCAGCCGCAATCAAGGGCAAGAAGCTCGCACCTGGTGTCCGCTACCTCGGGATCAAGGGCATTCTTACCGCCAAATCCGACTCGTCCCTCTCTCTCGACGATATCACTCAGGCATTCAACTGCGTCGCTGCCAATGTCGTCAAGAAGGCTGCGGAAGAGTATGTCGCCCTCACCAAATCCGGCAAGACCAAGGAGGAGGCCATGGAAAAGTGCTCCCAGAGCCGATTCATCGCTGCCAAGCTTCATACCTATGGCTACATTTACGGAATGTTCAAGGAGGCGATTGGAGAGTTGGATCAGACCAATGAGCGCAAGACTCTAGAGACTGTTTGCAGGCTGTACGGTCTCTGGGTCGTTGAGGAGCAGCAGGGGTTCTTCTTGAAGTGTAAGCTTACTTGATCGGGGTGGGGCTGATGATAGATGGATACTTCAATGCTCAGCAGATGGATAAGGTTCAAGAGGCAGTCGATACCCTGTGTGCCGAGGTCCGATCGTATGCGGGTGAGTATCTCAGCTGGCAAGCACCATTAGACCGTAGCTGACAACCAGTACCCCTTGTCGACTCGTTCGCGCTATCCGACCATATCATCAACTCACCTCTCGGTAAATGGGATGGATCAGTCTACGAATCCTACTTTGCCCAAGTCCAAGCTTCAAACCCATTACCGAAAGAACACCCATACTTTACACGTCTAATCAAGCCATTGTTGGATAGACGTGATGATGTCCTGGATGACCCTGGAGCGAATATGAGTTTGGATGAAGAATTAAAGGAAATGGCTGCAGACCGGAAATCGGCCGAGGAAAAGTTTAGGAGGGAGGATTAGTTCTAGAATGTATACCTTGTCATGACGACAATTTTTGGCCAGGTCCCAGGCCCATCCCGGGGCAATTAAGAAAGGGGTCATGGTTTCAAGATCTGTCCGGAGACCTATCCGCCGGTAAATCAAGGATATGCATCTCCAAGTAAGCCCAAGGAGCAAGGAGCTCGGCATCGAATGTGAAAGGCACCGAGAACAAACCTCGCTAGTAGGATCTTTGCTGACTTGCTCAGAATCATAACCGTGTTTACCGGAATGTATCATGTTGATCTTCTTGGCGGGATGAGTCAAGGTCCAGTCGTCACAGTCGACAGAGGTGAGATCAGGACAAAGGAAGATTCGATATTGCAGATCCCATCCCATCTTTCTTTCGTTGTAGATCCTTTGTCTTTACAGCTCCGTACGAGTATACGAGTACAACGGAGTGATCCACTCTCTGTAGACTATATCCACCTGGCTTAGATCACCTCGTCTTCTTTCTCTCTTCATCTCTACTGTCACTGCGACTTGACTCAGCCTTCCTATCATACATACCGGTATTCCGCTCCGCCCTTTCCTGCGCTCAAATCAAGACCACTTCCAACGCCGACCACCCGACTCGGCCCGAAGATAAATCATACGCGAGGTCAGTCTAAGCGATCGTCTATCAACCACCCATACGTACCACACAAATACACACGTATCATGGCTGACGGTCAGCAAAGCCACCAACCCGGCCCATCAGTCACCGACAACAAAGAACAATAAGAACATCAACTCCGGTTCAGGGTAAGTGATTCAGGAACATCCTCAGGGTAAACTCACGATCAGTAAAACCTAAAAGAGTCTCATTGTTCTAATCATCAAATAGATGGAGATGGATATCGATAACAATAGAGATGTCAAGGGAGTACGTAATGAGAAAGAATTTGAGTTCGAGCTGGCGGCGATCAGGGACAGACAGACATACACACAACCCTTACAGGTTAATCCCCTTGGTCCTGGCGCCGAATCTCGTAGTCGGCCACATAATTATGGTTCGACCTCGCCGGACAGATCTACCGGAGCGGAAGTTGAGGTGAGAGCTGAATTACCTGCTGATCGCGTTGGGCAAGTGGATATCTTCGGATCAGAACTGCCATCAGACGAGGAGATCACAACACCGGCACATCAAGAGCACGACTCCTCTTTACAGCATCAGTATAACGGCATCAACGGAGACGCCAGCGGCAGCCGCAACGCCAATTTCAGCGGTAACAATACGGCCCGCGGTCACCACAACGGCGGTATCATAGACGAAGACGAAGAACAAGTACCAAGGAGTCGTGGACTATCCATCGTCGACCTTATCACTGGACCTCCTCTTCGACCAACTCATTCCCATTCTTTCTCAAATACATCCACACCAACTTCCATCTCGCCTGCTACACCCGAAGACCACCCTAGTAGTCCGTATCGATATCGCCTCGGACCCATATCCGGACCTGGATCTATCCACTCCCCAGTCCCTATCCGATCAAGACCTTCCTTCGTTGGTTCCAGACCTGGTTCCGCACTCGGATCACCTTCCACACATAGTACAGCGAGACCTATTCATTATAGCTATAATCGTCGACCTGGACCTATTCACGCATCCAGCTCACACACAAATCGACAAAGGGCTTCTCCGTACCCACCTACTTCTGCTGCTCGATACGAAGGCGTAGGACTAGGGATCAACATGATCAACACAACTTCCACCCCCAGCAACTCTGGTTCTCCACTCGGACACGATGCCGACCAAGGTCAGCCCGGACCAGGGAATATCAGTCCATCGCTCCAATCACCTGGCTCCATGGCTCGACGGCGTAAAGCCCCAGAATGGCCCGAAGCGAAATCATCCCGTTCTCACTCGTTCAATTCAGCAACAACCCCGAGGGACATGTATCAGACCCTCAAGACCCCAGCCGCATTACGTGTACCTTCGACCGCTCAACTCCTATCACCAGCATATAGACCAGGGATGGAATCACCCATGGTCATCCCCGGATCAGCTGGTCCTGGACCTATTAGACGAGGGATTCCGCCATCTTCCGCACCGCCATTATCGGCTGCTCGGATCGATTCGGCGATCCCACCCACACCTAGACGGGTTCATCTGTTGGATGTTCCAAGGGCGAAAGTGATTAGTACTTTGAATGAGAGGGCTGGGAGGTACTGGTTTGATCCATCTACTTCGGATTGTCGGATCTGTAAGTCTTTGTACCTTCCGAGCATCAGTCTGACCTGACACAATGGCAGATGTCCCTATACCACGAAAGAAGGCCGGACCACCACTCTCGCCAGAAGGAACTGGAGAATTATCCGAACCGAGGAGACGCAACTGGCCTGCTGTCCCAGACGCTCCTAAGCATGTAGAAGGAATTACAGGGGAGGAAAGGAACGTAGTAAACACCCATCGTTCCTACAAATCCAGAAGGGGGAGTGTACCGAACAAAGAGGAAGTTCCTGTATGTCCCTCTTCCTTGTGCCTCTGAAAACGCTAATGTCCTAGGTCCTAGTATTCAACATACATCGAGATTACCTAGTCACTCAATCCAACCTCCTTCGTTCACTCCTCACTGCCACTTCACCTACTCGGCCCGCTTTTCCCCAATCGCCCATTACGCCCCAAGCCCGCTCGTTCCCTGCGCCAGTATTGAGGATGCCGAAGGAAAGGACGTTAAGGGGATCGAGGGTGATGCCCCAAAGAGATGGGGAGCCGGTATCGGTATACATGCCGATTCCCGATCCGGCTAGTTTCGGAATAGTCCTCCATTGGCTCTACTGGTATGTCCCCTCTTGCTTCGGAGGGTGTGAGCTGACGAATCAGGGGAGATGTACCTACACTCGAAC
>CAVLYN010000376.1:0-16158 GCA_963675135.1 Galeopsis tetrahit | reverse complement strand
ATCCAATGCTCGTTCGATGCAGGCAAAATGAAGCCGGTACAGATCTGCAATATCGCGTGCATCAAACCGCGCCAGATAATAGCCCTCGGATCGACGTTCCGTCACGATGTCGCATCCGACAAGGCGAGACAGGACCTCGCGAAGCGGAGTCACGCTGACATGAAGCTGGGACGCCAGATCTTTGAGCCCGATGCGATCGCCGGGGCGGTAACGACCGTCTGCCAGCATGGCTGACACCAGCGCATAAAGATCATCGAATTTCGCGCGCCCCACCCGATCCGGCATCTCCTGGCCTCCCTTCGCGACGATCCTCAGTGATCGCACGGCGGCATGTCGATTCAGGGGAGCCAAATCGGCACGGCATGGCTGCATCTCGCTGGTTTGTTGCGGCGCGGCGGCGACCGCGCGGCAGACAGACCACGTCGTATCAGCACATCCCCCGCACTCTTGCCGAACAACCGTCAATCGATCGCCAAGGACATGAAGGTAGCGCGCGGAACAGTTTCATGACAGATCGGGTCTAATTGTAATAAACGCACGCGGCTCGCGATACGTCTCGAAGACAATGCGCGGGTGCATGGCCGGTTTGGCGCACGGGGTCGCTGGTATGAAACACTCTCCGATCGAGATCGACGGTGGCGCGCGAATACTGACGCGATCGTTGCGTGCGATCCGCAAGAAGCGAGGCATGACAGCGGGTGACATTGCACCGCGCTGGGGATGCCGTTGCGCACCTACCAAGAGTTCGAATCTGGCCGCGGGCCGCTTACCCACCAACGACTCTTCGCTTTTGCCGAGGCAACGGATGCGGACCCCTTTGCGCTGCTGCTTGGCGCCCTATTCGGCCAACCCGACTTGGCGATTGACTGCGCGGACACAAATTCTGTATGATCATGATGATGTATTTCGAGCAATTCGCTGACGAGCGGCGCGGCGACATTGCCTATCTCGATCCCCCCAATCTGGCGGGCGGTTTCGACAGGCTATTCAAGGAGTTCGGGGCCAAACTCGATGATCGCGAACGCTTCCTGCAGAACTGGCTTGCAGGCCGGACCGGTTCCATCGGTTTGAGTGCGCTGCGTCAGCGCATGGTCAACCGTAGTGATCGCAAAGCCGAAGGATCGCGCAAGGAAAAATCTTGAGCGGCTAGGTAAAGCCGTTCGTATTCAACGGCGGACCAGATCGATATAGCCGCCGGCTGCGAGTTTGCGCGCCCGACAGATCAGGCGGTGGGTACGGGTGCGCAAATAGTCCGAACCGCCGGTCCAGTCTCGGTTCACGAGCCGCTCGCCGAACAGAATTTGCGCGATGGCGCGATGAGGCAAACCGTGGGCCAGCGCATCGAGCACGGCGATAATCTCCATCCAGCGTGGGGTCTTTGCGCCGTTTGGGTACAAGGCCGCCGGTATGCGTCGGTGCCGCAGAACCCCCGCGAGACGGCGCAGCGCCAGCAGCCGAAGCTCCAGTCGGTCGGTGCCGCCGAGCTGGTACGCAAGCCTGACGGGGCCGTCGAGCAGCGTTCCTTGAGCGATACTGAGTCGGATCGATCGCGAGCCGTTACCCAACAGCAGCTGTTCGCCCGACGACGGTATTGAGAGATGCGTGACGGGGAGTGGCAACGCCATAAGGTCAAAACCCTCAGGGTCGACGCGCATTGTCGGCACCGCGTGCACAACGATTGCCATTGGATCGAGGTCGGGGCGCCAGAAGAGACGGGCATTGCTGGCAGGACGGTCGGGGTCTTCCGCGAAACTGTAATCCCCATAGTGGGTCCGGCGGAGACCCGGTCAGAAGTTCGATCGGGTGCTGGCCTTCTTCAATATGTTTTACACCGACACGATCGCCGCTTGGCCCATAGTCGGCACGACGACGCAAGACTTCCCAGGCAAAGGCACCGGGATCGATCAAGCTGTCGAACGGAAGCTTGCCGCGCGCGACCAGCGGCGGGAACGGAAGATGCGCTGCCATGAAGACGCTCCTGCTAAACAAGCAGAAGTCAGACAGTTTTTGCGACATCTGTCATATATTCGGCATATTTTCGATAGCACGTGGGAGAAATCCTTGGGCTTCCGCGACCACCCTGCCTTTGACGCGCAGATACAGCGAGCAATACCCGCAGAATTGCCGCGCTACATAAGCAATCGCCATGATGACATGTGACAACATGGAGGTGACGCGTGTTGACTTGGCGCGCATGCAGACCTGCGCGTTAGCGGCGACGTCGTCCGTCGTTACGCTCTCAACAGGAGGGTTGCTGGACCAAGGCTCAGCGGTCGAGCTTGCTCTACAATGGCCAAAACCCGCTTTGGCCATTGTAGAATCAGCAAAACATCAACGACGTTCGAGCCACCCTGAACCACGTCGAGGAGATGGAGTGGGTGCCTTCCGCTTCGAAAGTCGCCAACGTGCTCAACGAGAGCCTCGGCTGCCGCCGAAATCGAGAGGCACGGCTTGGCGGATGGAGCGACGGGCGTAGGGTGTGCCAAAGGGGTGCATCGCCTAGACGATCCGCCACACCGTGGCACAGACTTGCTGCGCAGAGGTGTGCGGGCGGGAAAGACATCGGGTCTCCTGGGTCATTGACCAGCCGATATGGAACGCATGACCGCCGTCTGCGCCAAGTACGATCCTCGCTATCTCGCTGACGCGGTCGCCGCGCTTCAGGCATTTCTGACAGAGCTTAAACAGGATGCGCAAATCTGGTCTGCGGAATACCGCGTCGTAAAGATGGGAACGCACCGGTAGACGTCGACGACGGCAGCCATCGTCCCCGTGTTTAAGCGGCGGTATAGCCTGGCGATTCCACTGCGATATGGATTGAACCGTGTTGGCGACTGCGCGCATATGGGCGCAATGCCGATCAAGTCGGCGGGCTGTGATGACCGAAATAGCGTTTTTAATTGGCAGCACCCTGGCATCGCGACGATAGGACGCTTGCGTATTCGGCCAGGTATCCCTAACCGCAGCGTTGTCGGGGAGTGGCGCAGGCTGGTAGCGCACCTGGTTTGGGACCAGGGGGTCGCAGGTTCCGAATCCTGTCTCCCCGACCACAAGCCGCTTGAGCAAAAAAATTCTTATGCTCGGCGGCGCATGATTGAAACAACCCTACCCTTGTCAAACGTTTCACTGTGTCTCTTGATGCGGCGAAATGATCTTCGTTGAACACAGCTTAGGGTGGTGGTGTTGTTGCCCCCTAAAGGCCTGACATAGTCTCGCAGGTTTGCGCGATGAACTCGCGCGGGTCACGTCACCCGAAATACTCGTTTTCAATAAGTTGCGGCGAAGACCTTGACCGCGGATTGAGCATTCGCCTCCTGATCGGGGAGAGAAGTAAGCGTCGCGGGCAGACTGCAGATTATGCGGCTTGCGCCAACGGATCTACGGTTTGCGCAGCCCAGTTCCAGGGCACGAGTTCGTCACATCGCGCCGCTGGCCAATCAGCTACGATCTCCCCAGTAGCGTCGGTGATTTAGGCCTGCGGGTCGATGCCATTGTCCTTGCAGGTCTGGATGATGGTGTAGATCGCCGCGGTGCGCTCGCCACCCGACGTCATCGAATGATCACGCTCACCTGAGCGTCGGGAATACCGGGCCACACACTAACATCTTTTGGCTGGGTCTGAACGTTGAAGCCCAAGCATGTCGTCGTAGCTGCTGGTCAAAACCTCGCTCGTGATCAGCTAGCCGCAGGATCGTGAATATGGCCTTCAGATGTAGCCGCAATCCCTGTTCGTCCGCACACCAATAAGATCGCTGGGATATTTGGTGGGCGATGACGGGCTCGAACCGCCGACATTCTCGGTGTAAACGAGGGGTGGCTATGACGTCGTCTTCTTGAAGAGCTTACAACATCGGCACATATCACGAACGTGCGTGGAACATGTTAGGTGTGTGCTGTCCATTTGCTGACCACCAATCGGCACGGCGACGCCGGTGAACGTCGCAGCGATGCTCGAGCGGCGCGCCCCCGAGGACGGTCAGTGGCCGTGACAGACCCGTCGCCATAGCTGTGTCCGAGAATGACACTTATCGGACACAGCTATGGCGTACGCAAACCTGGATTTGTTCTCTCCCCTGACGCCCAATCCCGATTGCCTGCACCGTATGCGGCCGACACCATCGTCGACGGAGCGAGAGCGTAGTTTATGTCCACCTATCGAGGATCACTTGCCCGATCGCTTCGAGGTCGACTTCGACTCGAGCAAATGGCGGAAATCGGCGCGGCTTTGCGTAAGGCGACACAATAACCTATCGCGTATTGCAGTTTATGGTTGATCCCCGGGGATAGCTAGTCACCGCAAACGCCACAAGGTTGGGCTAACAAAAATGACGATCAAACCGATCCCGCAAAAGCCGTTTTTCCCGTAGCGGGCCTAGGTACGCGGTTTTTACCCGCCACCAAGTCGATACCAAAGAGATGCTGACGGTCGTTGACAAGCCGCTGATCCAATACGCTGTAGAAGAGGCGTTGGAGGCAGGGATCGAGCAAATCATTTTTGTGACTGGACGTGGCAAGGGCGCGCTCGAGGATCACTTCGACATTTCCTACGAGCTTGAAATCAACGATGAGGGCCAGAGGCAAAAGCCTCACACTAATCGACGGGATTCGACAGGCGCCTGGCAGCCCCGTCTATGTTCGCCAGCAGCAACCTCTCGGTTTAGGACATGCTGTTTGGTGTGCACGTGAGATCGTCGGAGATGAGCCCTTTGCCGTTTTACTGCCGGACGAACTCATGGTCGGTGGTTTATGAAACAAATGGTCGAAGCCTATCAGGCGGCGGGCGGCAACATGATAGGCGCCACTGGAGGTCCCCGACAGTGAGACAAATAAATATGGCATTATCTCCCCGGGCAAGAGATTCGGCCAATTGACCGAGGTGTTGGCTCTGGTTGAAAAGCCACAGGGTCAGGCCCCCTCGAACCTGATGATCCCAGGCAGATATATTCTCCAGCCCAGAGATTATGAATATCCTGGCAGATATAGAAACAGGTGCCGGAGGCGAAATACAGCTAACCGATGCGATGGCCCGACTAATCGGACAGCAGCCGTTCCACGGCTTCACGTTTGCCGGAGAACGATACGATTGCGGCGATAAAACCGGATTTGTCCAAGCTAATTTTGCTTTGGCACTTGAGCGCGCGGATATTGGCGCAGCCATTCGCGATTTTGCCCGTGCACGGCTGGGTTGACTGCTTTGTCCCTCGCCACGAACCAACAGACTGAATCCATGACGAAAAAGTCCCATGTTTTGATTAACGTGCAATGCGCTCGGCTGTTTGCCGCGCTATTGGTGGTGGTTCATCATGCTAATCACGAGGCAATCGATAACGGGATTGCTCGTGCCGACGCGATGCGCTTTGGCGGATTCATAGATGCAGCCTTGCGTTGATATCTTTTTCGTTATTTCCGGCCTGATAATGATTCTGACATCGGGCAACAAGTTTGGCAGCAAGGCCAATGCCCGGGAGTTCATCAAGCGTCGCCTTTCGCGAATTGCGCCTCTATACTGGCTATTCACAGCATTGATGGTTAGTTGCGCTTGTCGCCGTACCGCGACAGCTGAACCATCACGCCCCTAGTATATGGCAAATCGTGGCGTCGCTTCTCTTCATTCCAACAGCAGATACAGTCGGCGTCTACCAACCTGTTCTGGGTGTTGGGTGGACTTTGAACTATGAAATGTTGTTCTACGTCGTATTTGGCACGGCGCTGCTATGGCGTCGGGCCGTAGGCATACCAATTGTCTTCGCCAGTCTGCTTGTATTGATCTGATGGGACACGTCCTGCCCAGCGGGGCATCGGGCCTAATGGACTTCTGGTCCAACCCCATCATACTCGAGTTTCTATTTGGTATCCTGGTCGGGATTGGCCTGGAACACGGGAAACAGCTAAAGCGCGGAACGACGATCACACTTTGCTACGTCCGGCCTGGCGTTACTCTGGCTCGCTAGTATTGTGGGATGGACCAATCCTCCGCTGCGCTGGCTAGCGGTTGGATTGCCTGCCACTATGTTGTCGCCGCTGCCGCGCTGGGGCCGCAGCCCGCCCAGTCCCCATTGATCCGGCTGTTCCGACTTGGCGGAGATGCATCCTATGCCCTGTATCTGTCGCACCCCTTCACGATCAATATGGTCGCAGTATTGTGGAAGCGCCTACCTTCTGGGGGGGCGTTGGCATTCGTGATGGTAACAACATTAGTATCGCTGGGTGTCGGGGTGCTCGTCCACCTACTGGTGGAACGGCCGTTGCTCGATCTGCTACACCGGCGTCCGGTAGCGCTGATGAGCCATCCGCTACTCCTCAGGCTGCGCCAAAGGGCACGCTGAGCTTACGCTATTGGCGCGTATGCAACCTCACCAGCGGCAAGACATCTTCGCGTGGCGCGGATGATTGGTCTGCATCCGGTGAGGGGCATCTGGCGGGTGACGATCTGAAGCTGAGATGTTAGCCACAGTGCAAGCACCGTGGTTTGAACCGTGGCTAGAGACGTGGCGATGCCCCGGATCACTGTACTGTCTGGCGTTGAGCGGCGTCGCCATTGGAGCGACGAGCGGAAGCTTACCCTGGTGGAGGCTGCCATTGTGCCGGGCGCGTCGGTTGCCACTATCGCGCGCGCTGCCGACGTCTCGCCGTCGTCGATCTACCGTTGGCGGCGCAACTGTGCAGCAAGCTTGCGCAGCCGACTGGCTTTGCGGCCGTGGCCGTTCATGCGGCTGGCGGCGTGTCTGCGAGCTTGCTGGTGGCGGCGTTGCGCGAGCTCAAAGCATGATCCCTGTTCCGGGCGGGGCCCGGGTCTGGATAGCCACCGGCAAGACCGACATGCGCAAGGGGATGTCGTCGCTGGCGATGCAGATCCAGCAGGGGTTCGGACGCAACCCGCATGCCGGCGACCTCTATGTTTTCAGAGGTCGCCGCGGCGATCTGCTGAAGATTCTGTGGAACGATGGGCTCGGAATATCGCTCTACGCAAAACGGCTGTAGCGCGGTCGGTTCACCTGGCCAGCGGCATCTGACGGCGTCATTTCGATCTCGGGGCAACTCGGCTTCCTGCTGGAAGGTATCGACTGGCGGAATCCACAATACACGTTCAGGCCCGAACTGGCGGGCTAAACGCCCAGTTTTCCTCGTGTTTTGGCACCAAACTCTTCGACAAATAGACGGTTTTCTGCTATAAAATGAGCTTCGATGAACATCGGCATTCGAGGCCCTTCCCGATGATATCGAAGCACTCAAAGCGCTGCTGATTCGCCGAGCGTCACACCGTCGTCATCGCTCGTGCAGCTCAACTCGAGGCCGAGGCACTCGCCGCCATTGCCCAGGCTCAGGTCGCCGATGCACACGCCATCATCGAAGACCTCAAGCTGCGCATCGCCAAGGCACGTCAGGACAAATGGGGGCAGTCGTCCGAGCGGCACAGGCAGTTGCTCGACCAGCTTGAGATGCAACTCGAGGACGTTGTCACCACCGCAACCGAGGATGAGCTAGCTGCTGAGAGATAGCGGTCGCTAAAGCTAGTGCAGCCGGCGTTCCCGTGGTGCCGTTCACTCGCAAGAAGCCGACCCGCGCTCCGCTATCTGCCGACCTTCCCCGACACCGTGTCGTCGTACCCGCCCCAGAGAGCTGCCCATGCTGCCACGGTGCGGAGCTTAAGAAGATTGGCGAGACCATCACGGAAAGCCGTGAGGTCGTTCCCCGCCAGTGGATCGTCGTGCAGACGGTCCGTGAGAAGTTCATCTGCAAGGCCTGCGAAACCATCACGCAGCCGCCAGCGCCCTTCCACCCCATTCCGCGTGCATCCGCTGGCCCCAACCTGCTGGCGATGGTCCTGTTCAACAAGTTTGGCCTGCATCAGCCGCTCAACCGCCAGAGCGAGACCTATGCCGCCGAAGGCATGAGCATCAGCGTGTCGACGCTTGCCGACTATGTCGGGCACGGCGCCGTCCTGCTGCGCGGCCTGGTCGATCTCATCGAGGCGCACACCCTCGCCGGCGAGCATCCACCATCAGGATACGACTGTGCCGGTCATGGCAGCCGGCAAGACCGTCACCGGCAGGATATGGGCATCCGTTCGCGACGACCGCCCCTTTGGCGGCACCGACCCGCCCGCCGTTTGCTATTACTACACCCGGGACCGCACCGGCGCCATCCGCAGCGACAGCTTGCTCGGTATACCAGCATCCTGCAGGCGGACGCCTATAGCGGCTATGACGCGCTCTACGCTGCAGGTCGCAAACCAGGGCCTATCCTGGAGGCAGCGCGCTGGGCACACGCCCGTCGCCCGTTCTTCAAGGAAGCCCGTCTGAGCCGGACGCCGCTCGCGGTCGACATCGTCACCAGCATGGATGCGATCTTCGCTGCCGAACGCGTGATCTGGGGTCGGAACGCCAGCGGACGGCTCGCCTTGCGACAAGTCCACGTCGCCCCGCTCGTCGCCGAGCTCGAGCAGTTCCTGCGTCAGCAATATGGCCGCCTGTCGCGCAAGGGCGATCTGGCCAAGGCCATCAACTACATGCTGTCACGCTGGGGCAGCTTTGCCCGCTTCGTGTCTGACGGCAGGATCTGCATGACCAACAATGCCGCGGAACGCCGGGTGAGAACCGTCGCGGTCGGGCGCCGGAACTGGACCTTTTGCGGCTCGGACCGCGGCGGTGACCGTGCAGCCGCCATGTATACGCTGATCCAGACCTGCCGCCTGAACGACGTCGACCCGCATGCCTGGCTCCGCGACGTCATCGCGCAGATCTCCGACCATCCGCAGACACGGCTTCACGAGCTATTGCCGTGGGAATGGAAAGTTCGACAGCAGCACCCCGAAGCCACCGCGCAAGCCGCGGAGCATCAATCGCGCCAAACTAGAGGGCGCTCACCGAATGCATAGGATGATCGCGCTGCAATGATCGCAACGCAAGGCACCTTCAAGACAACACCACCCCCGCCGATGGCGCTATCTTCGCTAAGGATGTCGCCGGGTCCGCTTATTAATGTACCGTCTCTCGTGTGATACCATCACGTTGGGAAACGGATAGCCGCGAAGCATGCCGATTTGCTCGGCCAGGCCCTGGTACAATATGACTCATTTGGAAAAGGCGATCTTGCATGACCAAGCTCGGCGTCAGCAACAGGATTGCAGTGCTGACGTGGCGTAGATAGCTGCCGAGATCCGGTTCGAAGATCATCAAGATCAAAACATGGGAAAGAAAGAGCCCCGTAGGCCAAGTGATCCGTATGTTACCGCTGCGTAAACCAGTCCAGGTGAGCCAGCCGTAGAGGCACAAATTGGAAAATAGATATACTTCCTTGGGCCCGCCTCCAACAATAGGAAGGTTCAGACGGAATGCGGCATAGGCATAGTTTACGACGAAACTGCCCAGTCCGTCAGGTTCCACAAGATTGAGGAAAGCGGTACGATTGCCGGCACCGGCAAAACCGACCCGCATCGCGTTCGCAATGTCACGGGGCGCTTGCATCGCTTCGTAAACGTGCCCCGGCACCAGCAACATGACCAGCGGGATCGCAACCAACATCGCAATCCGCCACGGCGAGGATGCATATAGGAACAGCATTACGCCAATCCATGCACCGGCGATCAGGAAATAATATTGCCGAAAGATGGCGGCATATGCGGCATATAGTAGGAGAACGCATCCGATCTGCGCCCACGCCGGCCAACGCCGCGACAACAGGATTAGTACGGCACCTACCGAAACAGGCGTCGTAAAGGTATCTTTAATAAAAAAGGGTAGATAAAGAAATATCGGCGCTAGTAGCATAAAGCACGCCAGCGCAAGTAGTCGCGGAACCCGCAACCACCACATGAATAGGCTGATCGCGACGCCACCAAATCCAAGCATAATCGCAAACTGAATACCTCTATTGGTATAGGCATACAGTAGCGACATGAAGCCATAGCCATCGTTTACGTCAGATATGTCGATACTGGTCGACATCTGCGCCACGGTTTCTGCGTCGTTGCCTTGAGTTGGCACCAAAATTGGCCCAATTATTAAAACAGCTACGAGAATCAGCAGCATAGCAGCAATAGAAAGATTGCGAAGCGACCGTCCGTGCGCATCGATCGCTGCAATCGCGTTCGATGACTGCGCGGCTTGGTCCGAGACATGATTATGCGGCATTGACGAACTCACAATACATCGCGTTCGGCGCGACGAACTCGCGCTTGGCACTGACGCGGGTGGCAAGATCGACGCCATCGCGCAGGGTCTGCACAGCTAAGAGTTTTTCAAAGCACCATCCTATGTCGCCGATGATGGTCTCGGCTGAATGATAGATGTGCATGTGTCTTCCCAAGACGGTACGTTGGCACGATCACACCATGCGGCCAGACGGCGATCGCCGTCCTGCCCAAAGCGATCAGCACGCGCCTAGGTGGTAGCCGCTCACGGCCTGTTCCGCAACCAGAGCGCGGCTTTCGCTGCCTACAGTAGGCTGCTACACGCAGCGCTAGGAGATACACATGGCAGCTTTGACCACAGGGTGGGGCAATGAGAGTTCTGGTTCTAGCTTCCACCGTGTGTCGCCGTGCATCTCTACCCTCACCGTCTACGCGAGGATAATGATCGCTAGGCTCTGGGCCGCAAGGCTATGGCACGCGACATAGAACCCTCCGTAACGTTGATCGTCGTAGCCCAAGCATTTATTTCGCAAGGTCATCCGCATGAGCAAATCCCCATTGCGTCGCAAACTAGGCCTAATCGCGGGCGCGCTGGAAACCAATGCCTACCGGATTGTCGAGATCATACCGATCAATTTCGTCCGCATCTTGTGCCTGCGCGCGCTGGGCGCATCGATCGGACAAGGTGTAGCGGTAAACCACGGCATGCAGGTTCGCGTTCCGCGCCGGATTACCATCGGAAACGATGTCTTTTTGGCTGAAGACGTCATCTTAGACGGCCGCGGAGGCTTGAGCATTGGCGATCATAGCAGTATCAATAGTCGGGTCCAAATTTGGACCGCCCAACACGACTGGCAGGCTCCAGACTTCGCATATGTTCAGGCATCTACGTCGATAGGCGCTTGGTGCTGGATCAGTGCCAACGTAATCGTGCTGCCCGGCGTCTCAATTGGTGAAGGTACGGTCGTAGCGGCCGGATCGGTGGTAACCAAAGACCTTGAGCCCTGGATCCTTGCGGCCGGTACACCCGCTCGAAAAATCCGTGATCGGCCCAATGTGCGCGGTTATCGGTTAAACGCGGCTGCCAGCAAAAACTGGTTCTGGTAAAGCCGCCCGTCTCCTTTTTACGTATACTTTGCCTTGATACCTCGGAGTGCCCATGAGCTTGCGTACCGTGTTGTTCCTGTGTGACGATCCTAACGAACTGGGGGGACTTCAGCGCGTTCTGGCCACTCTGGCGCATCAGATGCAAATCGAGGGGACCCGCATTGTCGTTAGCTCTCTATCGCTGCGAGACCAGGCTGGCTTCCTCGACCCCACGATTGAACGGGTTTCCCTCTTCCAAGAAGGGCTCGTATCGCGCCTAATCCAGCGTATCCGGATCGGCCCCATCCACCTACAAGGTCGTCGACTGCTCCGAGTGCGGAAGATCGCACAAGCTCGCGCCCGCACTAAATTGCGCCGCCAAGTCGCGACGCTGAAACCAGATGCAGTGATCGTGTTCGATTCGCTAATGGCCAAGATCGCAACCGAAGCTAAACTCACTGGAACACGTGTTTTAATACAGTATCACAACAGCTATGGATCGCTGCAATCTACTCCGGATTTCGCACGTTTACGCCGTGCGAGCCAGAGCGCTTCCGCCTTTTTGGCACTTACTCAGGAAGATGCGCTTTCATTCTCGGAAGCTGGGTTCGCACGAGCATCATTTATATCAAACCCTGTTCCCTTTTATCCGGATACACTACCAGCCACCAAAGAGCATAGAATTGTGGCTCTTGGGCGCTATCATTATCAGAAAGCGTTCGATCAGCTTATTGCTGCTTGGGCTGGCGTATCGCGTAAAAACGATTGGCATCTTGATATCTACGGGGAAGGTCCGGATCGTAGTCTGATGGAGCAGGCCGTTACCGTCGGGAAAGTTGAGGATAGCGTCACCGTCCATCCCCCTACCTGGTCGGCAGACGAGGTTCTGTGCCGTGCTTCTATTTACGCTTTGTCATCACGCTTCGAAGGCTTCGGTATGGTTATTGTTGAGGCGATGGCTTGCGGCATTCCGATCGTTTCCACGGCGTGCGGCCCGGGACCCGAGGGTTTGGTGGAGGGATGCGGACTGCTTGCAGAAATTGGCGACACACAAGCCTTTGCGGCCCATCTGCAAACCCTGATTGACAATGAGTCAATGCGCGCGGAGCTCGGAGCAACGGGCCGACAAAAAGCACAAGCTTATCGTGTCGAGCAGATTGTCCGGCAATGGGAAGGCGTAATTACGGCTAGCTCTCCGGTGAGCTAGTTGTCATTACATACGAGACATTAGGCGATATTAAGCGAATACCTAACCGGATACTATGGTGCGCGCTGAACTGATATCGGGCCAATCCAATAGTCGCTAGGCCCATTATCGAGCGCACCATGCCCTTCAAACGTGAGCCACGCGGCTTTACATGCCCCTTTATATCTACGGTGCCCGCGATACGGTTGCCCGCTTCCAACGGCGCCGAATACAGCAAAGCGCCATTTATGCAGCGGAGCGTCAGCGTCAGCGTACTTCCATCTCGAGGCCCAGAAACATGTGCATCCAGCATGTAGAGACCAGGAGAAAGAAGGAGCAGTTGCCGAGCAAGATTACCTTTTGCTCCGGCGGCCAGACTGGCATGCAATCGCCACCCACTCTCGCTCGATTCTCGAGTCGTGGTCAGCGCCGGATCGTCGCTAGTCGACCAGTCAAATGGGGTTAGACCCGGTTCGCGTGCTAAATCCCCGTTGATGATCGCTTGATTGCCAGCCGGTGGCAGACCACCGATCTGACGATATAGGCGATAGGCGACGTTGGGTGCGCCGAGTGTAGCGATCCGAGCTAGACCCAACTGAAGAAGATTCCGGTCGGAAGATTGCCCTGTCGATAGACCCGAGGCGGGCAGCAGTATCGCAAGCGAAACCGGATTGTCGACTTGCGTAACCATTCTTGAAACGAAATCGTCCCGCCAGGGAGGGTTATGCGTCAGTATGTGGGCAAGCTGGCGTGCAATCGCGGGATCATCAATCGCCCTCGTCAGGACGGGCAGAATTTGAACGCGAGACTCCGGCGACGTTCGCAAAATGCGATCATAATGGACGAGTGCCCCCGCAACATCGCCGTGCTGGACCTTGTCCTCGATCAACCACAGCTGGGTTGGTGCGTCCCGGCGCGACAATGCCTCGCTATATTGTATAAGCCTACTGGGTTTCGTGCTCGTGGGATCCTCGTATGTCGCGGCAATTGCCAACGTCCGCGCGGCGACAGGGAGTGTCGCTTGTCGCGCCAGAGCTCCGCGAGCCAGAACAGATGCCTGCCGCCTGAGCACGGGTGACGGATCGACGACCAGCGTGGCTGCGAGGTTGGCAGCCCCATCGGCAGACCATGGCCACCATGCTAGCGCGAGCGCCGGACGATGACGATCAGAAACCCCCGCAATACTGAGCGCCACGGACAGCCACAGGACCGGTCCCCCAATAAGAGCAACGAGGAGCCAGCGCCCCCGCCCCCAAGGAGACCAGCGCGATGTGACGTCATTTACCATTTTCGTCTCGTGTCATCGGCCTTCACGTCAGGCTGGATCTCGCTGCCCATAGTCATAGCCATAGCCATAACCGTAGCCATAGCCGCCTGAGACCTTGGCGTCATATTTAGTAAGCACCACGCCTAAGACATGCGTATGCGAACCAAACAGGCGCTCGAGTGCAACCCGTGCCATTTGCCAGCGCGTGTGTTGTGAATCAAACACGAAGACTATGCCTTCGACAACGCTCCCAACCAACGGAGCATCGGCAAGACCCATAACCGGGGCAACGTCAACAATGACATGATCAAACCGTTCAGAGAGAATCTTAAGCAGCGATGCAAACCGCTCGCCAGTTAGAAGCTCTGCCGCACTAGGAGGCTGAGGACCGGCTGTCATCAGCGTCAGCGGATCACCACCCGGATGAACCAACAGCGTATCGATATCATTGTCGCCGGAAAGATAATTACTAACGCCGCGCTGGTTCTGAATACCGAACAGGTGATGAATCGACGGCGACCGCATGTCGGTATCGATCAATACAATTTTCTTGCCCAACCTGGTCAGCGATCGCGCGAGCGCCAAGCTAGTTGTCGATTTACCCTCCGCTGGCTGGCTGCTGGTAACAGCCAGCGTTTTAGGAACGCCATGTGCTGTGGAGAACGACAAGTTGGTCTGCAACGAAAGATAGGCTTCCGATAGCGACGACTTGGCGTCCTGCAGCGTAGCGATAAGATCGTCTCCTGCCGTCTTGGGGATCGTACCCAGGAGCGGGACACCCAGCATCTTTTGAACTTCATCGGGGTTGCGCATCCGATCGTCCAATTGCTCAAGGATGACCGCTGCAACCGTTCCCGCGAGCAGGCCAGCGAGTAGAGCGATAGCAAGATTCAGAAACGGACGCGGACTGGATGGCCGAACTGGCTGTTCCGCAGTGTCGACAATCGAGATATTGTTGACACCCACGCCGCCAGCAACGCCAATTTCTTTATAGCGCTGCAAAAGCGCGTCATAAAGCTGCCGATTGGTATCGGCATCGCGCTGATAGATATTGTATTGAATACTACGCCGCCGGAAATCCAGCACCTTTTGCTCAAGCTCGCGGACCTGTTGGCGCAGAGCACCTTCACGCGTCGTACTGGCGGCATACACGCCGTTCAGCGATCCACTAATCCGCGCCTCTTCGCGTGAAATTGATTGATCGATCTGCCCAAGCTGCTGCTTGATTGCCCGAGCTGGTGGATAATCGGGTTCGAACTGGACCATCAATTTAGCATATTCAGCCGTTAAAGATGTCCGCTGTGAGCGAAGTTGGCCAATTGTGACATTTTCAAGCGCCTCGGAGCTTTGTCCGGCAGCCCCCTGTAGACGGCTTTGCGCCTTGATACGATCAGCTGTAGCTTGGCCGAGTTCACGGTTGAGCGTTGCCAGATCATCGGCCACCAATGAGCGTTCGGACGTGACCCCCGTTGTCGGATTGGCCTCACCAGGCAAGTTCACGATCGACTGGCGCGACGCATAATCAACGAGCTGTCGTTCCGACTGGTCAATTCGCGCGCGCAATTGCTCCAGTCGTTTCTCGAGAAAATTACGCGCGTACGATGTCGTGTCGAACCGTCGAGCCAAAGTCTGCTGGATAAACTGTGCAGCCCACGTATCGACCAGCCTCTTGGCAAAGCTGGCATCAGGACCAGTAAAATCGAGCGTGACGAGGCGAGACATGCGGCCAGGCGTCACGTCAACGTGGTCAAGCAAGATCGAGGCTGCAACGCGACGGCGTTCATCGCGTCCCGATGCATTGGCCAACGGGCGGCCGTTGGCGAACCACGCGGCCGCGCTCTTCTTATTGAAAGACTGGAAAAAAGCCTCGTTGTCCGCAAGCCGCAGTTGGTCAACGACCCGCTCGGCCAGCGCACGTGATTTCAGCAGTCCATATTGTGTCTGATAGAATTCAGCGTCCATACCAGCACTGGCACTCGCTGAGTCATCGGCACCTTTGACAACCGAAAAATTGCGATTTTCGCGCTGGATTTCGATGGTCGTCGTCGCGGTATATTGCGGCGTAGCCAGAACGGTCACCAAGATACCGACAACGAGCGCCCCTCCAACAAACGCCGCGATGAGCCATTTGCGACGACGGGCAATAGCGAGGCCACTTTTCAGAATAGAAAAGCCGCTGTTTGCAGTCTTTGGGCCACCGATAACCGGTAACCATCGATCGGTATCCGGCGCCACGTGGTCACGCTCGTTCGGTAAGAAAGACGACGATGTCATGCGCAACACAAGACCTTAGTTCAACAGGGTTATCAGCGGCACCGACAGAAGCGGCGCTACGGCGACCAGATCCTTGAAAATGCGACGACCGCGCGATTCTCCGACCTCGATCACATCATTGGCGTAGATTTCAGGATCGGGGTATGCGCCAGCACGAATTGCGCGCAGATCATACAAAGCCGCCATGTCACGATTATTGACACGTCGATAGAT
>CAVLYN010000375.1:22500-25000 GCA_963675135.1 Galeopsis tetrahit | reverse complement strand
TGTCGATTCAGGGGGGTATTCAAGAATTGAGAGAATTCCGACAACTTTGAAAAAATGGTGCCCAAGGCTGCCCAAGACAGCCTAGGCCGATGGCACAATTGTGGTGCACCGCTGCAACAACTCCGCACCCGAGGCCTCAAATCGAAATTCCGCCTCGACACAAGTGATTTTTTTGTCGATTCAGGGGGGTATGCAAGAATTGAGGGAATTCCGACAACTTTGAAAAAATGGTGCCCAAGGCTGCCCAAGACAGCCTAGGCCGAAGGCACAATTGTGGTGCACCGCTGCAACAACTCCGCACCCGAGGCCTCAAATCGAAATTCCGCCTCGACACAAGTGATTTTTTTGTCGATTTAGGGGGGTATGCAAGAATTGAGAGAATTCCGACAACTTTGAAAAAATGGTGCACAAGGCTGCCCAAGACAGCCTAGGCCGATGGCACAATTGTGGTGCACCGCTGCAACAACTCCGCACCCGAGGCCTCAAATCGAAATTCCGCCTCGACACAAGTGATTTTTTTGTCGATTCAGGGGGGTATGCAAGAATTGAGGGAATTCCGACAACTTTGAAAAAATGGTGCCCAAGGCTGCCCAAGACAGCCTAGGCCGAAGGCACAATTGTGGTGCACCGCTGCAACAACTCCGCCCCCGAGGCCTCAAATCGAAATTCCGCCTCGACACAAGTGATTTTTTTGTCGATTTAGGGGGGTATGCAAGAATTGAGAGAATTCCGACAACTTTGAAAAAATGGTGCACGAGGCTGCCCAAGACAGCCTAGGTCGATGGCACAATTGTGGTGCACCGCTGCAACAACTCCGCACCCGAGGCCTCAAATCGAAATTCCGCCTCGACACAAGTGATTTTTTTGTCGATTCAGGGGGGTATGCAAGAATTGAGGGAATTCCGACAACTTTGAAAAAACGGTGCCCAAGGCTGCCCAAGACAGCCTAGGCCGATGGCACAATTGTGGTGCACCGCTGCAACAACGCCGCACCCGAGGCCTCAAATCGAAATTCCGCCTCGACACAAGTGATTTTTTTGTCGATTTAGGGGGGTATGCAAGAATTGAGAGAATTCCGACAACTTTGAAAAAATGGTGCACGAGGCTGCCCAAGACAGCAGCCTAGGGGGGGCCGGCGGCCCCCCGTGTGGTGCACGACGTCGAAAACTCCGCACCCGAGGCCTCAAATCGAAATTCCGCCTCGACACAAGTGATTATTTTGTCGATTTAGGGGGGTATGCAAGCTTTCGAAGAATTCCGACAACTTCGAAAAACGGGCCCCACGAACGCTGCCCCCGTCAAAACTCCCGTCCCGGGACCTCGGATGCTAAATTTAACGCTGGAAATGGATTCCTGGGCTGATTTTAGGGGGGGGTGCATAGGCTCACTGAAATTTGGGGTGTCTAAATAGGTAATCTAATAGTACTACCTCCTCGGCCATTTTAATATCTAGTGCTGTCACCTGGGATTTTTTTTTTTAAGCATATATAGGGGAGGGGGTGCTCACTAGGCAGCATGGGCGGAGGATGCGCGCGCAAGGGGCCTGCGGCCCCCCAAGCGCCCGCACATGCGCGCACAAGTGAGCTCGCCCCCGAACCTCTTCCGCACGGGCCCCCGCCGTGCGGTCGTAGGCGGCCGGCCACCCACCGGCGGCACCGCGCTCCGGCGCGGCGGGGGGCGTCCCACTCCGGCGAAATTTTTTTTTTTAAAAAATTTCGATGCTTGGCCACGCGAAGGCCGTGCAAAGGCCCCTTCTCGAGAAAATAGGCACACGTTCGGACGTTGAGCTCACGCATTCGATGGGGATGGACGCCAATATATACGGCCTCCGCTTGTCGATTGCGGTGCTCAAGCAGGAAGAGCAACGTGCCCTTACCTTATCTCCCGAATAGGGCCGATGCGCGGCCGAGGGTGGCGGGGCATATCGTGGCGCAATCGGTCTGGCCTCGGCCATTCGGCGCCCCGCGTCGGGCAACTCGGGAGAGAACAAGCCAGCGTTCGGATGCGGTAGCTAAGCCTTCGATGGGTACGGGGGGCCAATTTAAACGGCCTCCCTCTTGTCGATCGCGGTGCTAAGCGGAAGGACAGCGAGCCCAATTCACTCCCGAATTTCCCGACGCACGGGCGCGACGGTTGCAACACCCCGTGGGATCCGGTTTCGGCGCCCCGCGTCGGGCAACTCGGGAGAGAACACGCCAGCGTTCGGATGCGGTAGCTAAGCCTTCGATGGGTACGGGGGGCCAATTTAAACGGCCTCCCTCTTGTCGATCGCGGTGCTAAGCGGAAGGACAGCGAGCCCAATTCACTCCCGAATTTCCCGACGCACGGGCGCGACGGTAGCAAAAACAACTCGTGGGATTCGGTTTCGGCGCCCCGCGTCGGGCAACTCGGGAGAGAACACGCCAGCGTTCGGATGCGGTAGCTAAGCCTTCGATGGGTACGGGGGGCCAATTTAAACGGCCTCCCTCTTGTCGATCGCGGTGCTAAGCGGAAGGACAGC
>CAVLYN010000374.1:0-115000 GCA_963675135.1 Galeopsis tetrahit | reverse complement strand
ATGAGATTTTCCGCAAAATAAAGAAAAACGTAAAGTTTGCTTGGTCACTAAGCAATCCTACAAAACACTTCATTTTGGTATTTTCGAGGTTAAATGGCACTATAAACGAGTTATAGAAAACAACAACCCTAGAACGAATGTGAATTGATCTTGGTCACTTTTGTAACTCGTGGAACTTTTCAAAAAGAGAGAATGAGTGAATCGATGAAAGTGCACTTTCCACATTATAGTGGGATAAACTATAGAGTTTTTGAACACCAACGAATGTGATTTTCCGCTAAATAAAAAAAACGTAAAGTTTGCTTAATCACCAAGCAATCCTACAAAACACTTCATTTTGGTATTTTCGAGGTTAAATGGCACTATAAACGAGTTATAGAAAACAACAACCCTAGAACGAATGTGAATTGGTCATGGTTAACTCTTTTGCAACTCGTGAGACTTTTCAAAAAGAGAGAATGAGTGAATCGATGAAAGTGCACTTTCCACATTATAGTGGGATAAACTATAGAGTTTTTGAACACTAACGAATGAGATTTTCCGCAAAATAAAGAAAAACGTAAAGTTTGCTTGGTCACCAAGCAATCCTACAAAACACTTCATTTTGGTATTTTCGAGGTTAAATGGCACTATAAACGAGTTATAGAAAACAACAACCCTAGAACGAATGTGAATTGATCTTGGTCACTTTTGTAACTCGTGGAACTTTTCAAAAAGAGAGAATGAGTGAATCGATGAAAGTGCACTTTCCACATTATAGTGGGATAAACTATAGAGTTTTTGAACACCAACGAATGTGATTTTCCGCTAAATAAAAAAAACGTAAAGTTTGCTTAATCACCAAGCAATCCTACAAAACACTTCATTTTGGTATTTTCGAGGTTAAATGGCACTATAAACGAGTTATAGAAAACAACAACCCTAGAACGAATGTGAATTGGTCATGGTTAACTCTTTTGCAACTCGTGAGACTTTTCAAAAAGAGAGAATGAGTGAATCGATGAAAGTGCACTTTCCACATTATAGTGGGATAAACTATAGAGTTTTTGAACACTAACGAATGTGATTTTCCGAAAAATAAAAAAAACGTAAAGTTTGCTTAATCACCAAGCAATCCTACAAAACACTTCATTTTGGTATTTTCGATGTTAAATGGCACTATAAACGAGTTATATAAAACAACAACCCTAGAACGAATGTGAATTGGTCATGGTTAACTCTTTTGCAACTCGTGAGACTTTTCAAAAAGAGAGAATGAGTGAATCGATGAAAGTGTACTTTCCACATTATAGTGGGATAAACTATAGAGTTTTTGAACACTAACGAATGAGATTTTCCGCAAAATAAAGAAAACGTAAAGTTTACTTGGTCACCAAGCAATCCTACAAAACACTTCATTTTGGTATTTTCGAGGTTAAATGGCACTATAAACGAGTTATAGAAAACAACAACCCTAGAACGAATGTAAATTGGTCATGGTTAACTCTTTTGCAACTCGTGAGACTTTTCAAAAAGAGAGAATGAGTGAATCGATGAAAGTGTACTTTCCACATTATAGTGGGATAAACTATAGTGTTTTTGAACACTAACGAATGAGATTTTCCGCAAAATAAAGAAAACGTAAAGTTTGCTTGGTCACAAAGCAATCCTACAAAACACTTCATTTTGGTATTTTCGAGGTTAAATGGCACTATAAACGAGTTATAGAAAACAACAACCCTAGAACGAATGTGAATTGGTCATGGTTAACTCTTTTGCAACTCGTGAGACTTTTCAAAAAGAGAGAATGAGTGAATCGATGAAAGTGTACTTTCCACATTATAGTGGGATACTATAGAGTTTTTGAACACTAACGAATGTGATTTTCCGCAAAATAAAAAAAACGTAAAGTTTGCTTAATCACCAAGCAATCCTACAAAACACTTCATTATGGTATTTTCGAGGTTAAATGGCACTATAAACGAGTTATAGAAAACAACAACCCTAGAACGAATGTGAATTGATCTTGGTTACTTTTGCAACTCGTGGAACTTTTCAAAAAGAGAGAATGAGTGAATCGATGAAAGTGCACTTTCCACATTATAATGGGATAAACTATAGAGTTTTTGAACACTAACGAAAGTGATTTTCCGCAAAATAAAGAAAACGTAAAGTTTGCTTGTTCACCAAGCAATCCTACAAAACACTTCATTTTGGTATTTTCGAGGTTAAATGGCACTATAAACGAGTTATAGAAAACAACAACCCTAGAACGAATGTGAATTGGTCATGGTTAACTCCTTTGCAACTCGTGAGACTTTTCAAAAAGAGAGAATGAGTGAATCGATGAAAGTGTACTTTCCACATTATAATGGGATACTATAGAGTTTTTGAAGACTAACGAATGTGATTTTCCGCAAAATAAAAAAAACGTAAAGTTTGCTTAATCACCAAGCAATCCTACAAAACACTTCATTATGGTATTTTCGAGGTTAAATGGCACTATAAACGAGTTATAGAAAACAACAACCTTAGAACGAATGTGAATTGATCTTGGTCACTTTTGCAACTCGTGGAACTTTTCAAAAAGAGAGAATGAGTGAATCGATGAAAGTGCACTTTCCACATTATAATGGGATAAACTATAGAGTTTTTGAACACTAACGAATGTGATTTTCCGCAAAATAAAGAAAACGTAAAGTTTGCTTGTTCACCAAGCAATCCTACAAAACACTTCATTTTGGTATTTTCGAGGTTAAATGGCACTATAAACGAGTTATAGAAAACAACAACCCTAGAACGAATGTGAATTGGTCATGGTTAACTCTTTTGCAACTCGTGAGTCTTTTCAAAAAGAGAGAATGAGTGAATCGATGAAAGTGCACTTTCCACATTATAGTGGGATAAACTATAGAGTTTTTGAACACTAACGAATGTGATTTTCCGAAAAATAAAAAAAACGTAAAGTTTGCTTAATCACCAAGCAATCCTACAAAACACTTCATTTTGGTATTTTCGAGGTTAAATGGCACTATAAACGAGTTATAGAAGACAACAACCCTAGAACGAATGTGAATTGGTCATGGTTAACTCTTTTGCAACTCGTGAGACTTTTCAAAAAGAGAGAATGAGTGAATCGATGAAAGTGTACTTTCCACATCATAGTGGGATAAACTATAGTGTTTTTGAACACTAACGAATGAGATTTTCCGCAAAATAAAGAAAAACGTAAAGTTTGCTTGGTCACCAAGCAATCCTACAAAACACTTCATATTGGTATTTTCGAGGTTAAATGGCACTATAAACGAGTTATAGAAAACAACAACCCTAGAACGAATGTGAATTGTTCTTGGTCACTTTTGTAACTCGTGGAACTTTTCAAAAAGAGAGAATGAGTGAATCGATGAAAGTACACTTTCCACATTATAGTGGGATAAACTATAGAGTTTTTGAACACCAACGAATGTGATTTTCCGCTAAATAAAAAAAACGTAAAGTTTGCTTAATCACCAAGCAATCCTACAAAACACTTCATTTTGGTATTTTCGAGGTTAAATGGCACTATAAACGAGTTATAGAAAACAACAACCCTAGAACGAATGTGAATTGGTCATGGTTAACTCTTTTGCAACTCGTGAGACTTTTCAAAAAGAGAGAATGAGTGAATCGATGAAAAGTTACTTTCCACATTATAGTGGGATACTATAGAGTTTTTGAACACTAACGAATGTGATTTTCCGCAAAATAAAAAAAACGTAAAGTTTGCTTAATCACCAAGCAATCCTACAAAACACTTCATTTTGGTATTTTCGAGGTTAAATGGCATTATAAACGAGTTATAGAAAACAACAACCCTAGAACGAATGTGAATTGGTCATGGTTAACTCTTTTGCAACTCGTGAGACTTTTCAAAAAGAGAGAATGAGTGAATCGATGAAAGTGTACTTTCCACATTATAGTGGGATAAACTATAGTGTTTTTGAACACTAACGAATGAGATTTTCCGCAAAATAAAGAAAACGTAAAGTTTGCTTGGTCACCAAGCAATCCTACAAAACACTTCATTTTGGTATTTTCGAGGTTAAATGGCACTATAAACGAGTTATAGAAAACAACAACCCTAGAACGAATGTGAATTGGTCATGGTTAACTCTTTTGCAACTCGTGAGACTTTTCAAAAAGAGAGAATGAGTGAATCGATGAAAGTGTACTTTCCACATCATAGTGGGATAACCTTTAGTGTTTTTGAACACCAACGAATGAGATTTTCCGCAAAATAAAGAAAAACGTAAAGTTTGCTTGGTCACTAAGCAATCCTACAAAACACTTCATTTTGGTATTTTCGAGGTTAAATGGCACTATAAACGAGTTATAGAAAACAACAACCCTAGAACGAATGTGAATTGATCTTGGTCACTTTTGTAACTCGTGGAACTTTTCAAAAAGAGAGAATGAGTGAATCGATGAAAGTGCACTTTCCACATTATAGTGGGATAAACTATAGAGTTTTTGAACACCAACGAATGTGATTTTCCGCTAAATAAAAAAAACGTAAAGTTTGCTTAATCACCAAGCAATCCTACAAAACACTTCATTTTGGTATTTTCGAGGTTAAATGGCACTATAAACGAGTTATAGAAAACAACAACCCTAGAACGAATGTGAATTGGTCATGGTTAACTCTTTTGCAACTCGTGAGACTTTTCAAAAAGAGAGAATGAGTGAATCGATGAAAGTGCACTTTCCACATTATAGTGGGATAAACTATAGAGTTTTTGAACACTAACGAATGTGATTTTCCGAAAAATAAAAAAAACGTAAAGTTTGCTTAATCACCAAGCAATCCTACAAAACACTTCATTTTGGTATTTTCGAGGTTAAATGGCACTATAAACGAGTTATATAAAACAACAACCCTAGAACGAATGTGAATTGGTCATGGTTAACTCTTTTGCAACTCGTGAGACTTTTCAAAAAGAGAGAATGAGTGAATCGATGAAAGTGTACTTTCCACATCATAGTGGGATAAACTATAGTGTTTTTGAACACTAACGAATGAGATTTTCCGCAAAATAAAGAAAAACGTAAAGTTTGCTTGGTCACCAAGCAATCCTACAAAACACTTCATATTGGTATTTTCAAGGTTAAATGGCACTATAAACGAGTTATAGAAAACAACAACCCTAGAACGAATGTGAATTGTTCTTGGTCACTTTTGTAACTCGTGGAACTTTTCAAAAAGAGAGAATGAGTGAATCGATGAAAGTACACTTTCCACATTATAGTGGGATAAACTATAGAGTTTTTGAACACCAACGAATGTGATTTTCCGCTAAATAAAAAAAACGTAAAGTTTGCTTAATCACCAAGCAATCCTACAAAACACTTCATTTTGGTATTTTCGAGGTTAAATGGCACTATAAACGAGTTATAGAAAACAACAACCCTAGAACGAATGTGAATTGGTCATGGTTAACTCTTTTGCAACTCGTGAGACTTTTCAAAAAGAGAGAATGAGTGAATCGATGAAAAGTTACTTTCCACATTATAGTGGGATACTATAGAGTTTTTGAACACTAACGAATGTGATTTTCCGCAAAATAAAGAAAACGTAAAGTTTGCTTGGTCACCAAGCAATCCTACAAAACACTTCATTTTGGTATTTTCGAGGTTAAATGGCACTATAAACGAGTTATAGAAAACAACAACCCTAGAACGAATGTGAATTGGTCATGGTTAACTCTTTTACAACTCGTGAGACTTTTCAAAAAGAGAGAATGAGTGAATCGATGAAAGTGCACTTTCCACATTATAGTGGGATAAACTATAGAGTTTTTGAGAACTAACGTATGTGATTTTCCGCAAAATGAAGAAAACATAAAGTTTGCTTGGTCACCAAGCAATCCTACAAAACACTTCATTTCGGTATTTTCGAGGTTAAATGGCACTATAAACGAGTTATAGAAAACAACAACCCTAGAACGAATGTGAATTGGTCATGGTTAACTCTTTTGCAACTCGTGAGACTTTTCAAAAAGAGAAAATGAGTGAATCGATGAAAGTGTACTTTCCACATTATAGTGGGATACTATAGAGTTTTTGAACACTAACGAATGTGATTTTACGCAAAATAAAAAAAACGTAAAGTTTGCTTAATCACCAAGCAATCCTACAAAACACTTCATTTTGGTATTTTCGAGGTTAAATGGCACTATAAACGAGTTATAGAAAACAACAACCCTAGAACGAATGTGAATTGATCTTGGTCACTTTTGCAACTCGTGGAACTTTTCAAAAAGAGAGAATGAGTGAATCGATGAAAGTGCACTTTCCACATTATAGTGGGATAAACTATAGAGTTTTTGAACACTAACGAATGTGATTTTCAGCAAAATAAAAAAAACGTAAAGTTTGCTTAATCACCAAGCAATCCTACAAAACACTTCATTTTGGAATTTTCGAGGTTAAATGGCACTATAAACGAGTTATAGAAAACAACTACCCTAGAACGAATGTGAATTGGTCATGGTTAACTCTTTTGCAATTCGTGAGACTTTTCAAAAAGAGAGAATGAGTGAATCGATGAAAGTGCACTTTCCACATTATAGTGGGATAAACTATAGAGTTTTTGAACACTAACGAATGAGATTTTCCGCAAAATAAAGAAAACGTAAAGTTTGCTTGGTCACCAAGCAATCCTACAAAACACTTCATTTTGGTATTTTCGAGGTTAAATGGCACTATAAACGAGTTATAGAAAACAACAACCCTAGAACGAATGTGAATTGATCTTGGTCACTTTTGTAACTCGTGGAACTTTTCAAAAAGAGAGAATGAGTGAATCGATGAAAGTGCACTTTCCACATTATAGTGGGATAAACTATAGAGTTTTTGAACACCAACGAATGTGATTTTCCGCTAAATAAAAAAAACGTAAAGTTTGCTTAATCACCAAGCAATCCTACAAAACACTTCATTTTGGTATTTTCGAGGTTAAATGGCACTATAAACGAGTTATAGAAAACAACAACCCTAGAACGAATGTGAATTGGTCATGGTTAACTCTTTTGCAACTCGTGAGACTTTTCAAAAAGAGAGAATGAGTGAATCGATGAAAGTGCACTTTCCACATTATAGTGGGATAAACTATAGAGTTTTTGAACACTAACGAATGTGATTTTCCGAAAAATAAAAAAAACGTAAAGTTTGCTTAATCACCAAGCAATCCTACAAAACACTTCATTTTGGTATTTTCGATGTTAAATGGCACTATAAACGAGTTATATAAAACAACAACCCTAGAACGAATGTGAATTGGTCATGGTTAACTCTTTTGCAACTCGTGAGACTTTTCAAAAAGAGAGAATGAGTGAATCGATGAAAGTGTACTTTCCACATTATAGTGGGATAAACTATAGAGTTTTTGAACACTAACGAATGAGATTTTCCGCAAAATAAAGAAAACGTAAAGTTTACTTGGTCACCAAGCAATCCTACAAAACACTTCATTTTGGTATTTTCGAGGTTAAATGGCACTATAAACGAGTTATAGAAAACAACAACCCTAGAACGAATGTAAATTGGTCATGGTTAACTCTTTTGCAACTCGTGAGACTTTTCAAAAAGAGAGAATGAGTGAATCGATGAAAGTGTACTTTCCACATTATAGTGGGATAAACTATAGTGTTTTTGAACACTAACGAATGAGATTTTCCGCAAAATAAAGAAAACGTAAAGTTTGCTTGGTCACAAAGCAATCCTACAAAACACTTCATTTTGGTATTTTCGAGGTTAAATGGCACTATAAACGAGTTATAGAAAACAACAACCCTAGAACGAATGTGAATTGGTCATGGTTAACTCTTTTGCAACTCGTGAGACTTTTCAAAAAGAGAGAATGAGTGAATCGATGAAAGTGTACTTTCCACATTATAGTGGGATACTATAGAGTTTTTGAACACTAACGAATGTGATTTTCCGCAAAATAAAAAAAACGTAAAGTTTGCTTAATCACCAAGCAATCCTACAAAACACTTCATTATGGTATTTTCGAGGTTAAATGGCACTATAAACGAGTTATAGAAAACAACAACCCTAGAACGAATGTGAATTGATCTTGGTTACTTTTGCAACTCGTGGAACTTTTCAAAAAGAGAGAATGAGTGAATCGATGAAAGTGCACTTTCCACATTATAATGGGATAAACTATAGAGTTTTTGAACACTAACGAAAGTGATTTTCCGCAAAATAAAGAAAACGTAAAGTTTGCTTGTTCACCAAGCAATCCTACAAAACACTTCATTTTGGTATTTTCGAGGTTAAATGGCACTATAAACGAGTTATAGAAAACAACAACCCTAGAACGAATGTGAATTGGTCATGGTTAACTCCTTTGCAACTCGTGAGACTTTTCAAAAAGAGAGAATGAGTGAATCGATGAAAGTGTACTTTCCACATTATAATGGGATACTATAGAGTTTTTGAAGACTAACGAATGTGATTTTCCGCAAAATAAAAAAAACGTAAAGTTTGCTTAATCACCAAGCAATCCTACAAAACACTTCATTATGGTATTTTCGAGGTTAAATGGCACTATAAACGAGTTATAGAAAACAACAACCTTAGAACGAATGTGAATTGATCTTGGTCACTTTTGCAACTCGTGGAACTTTTCAAAAAGAGAGAATGAGTGAATCGATGAAAGTGCACTTTCCACATTATAATGGGATAAACTATAGAGTTTTTGAACACTAACGAATGTGATTTTCCGCAAAATAAAGAAAACGTAAAGTTTGCTTGTTCACCAAGCAATCCTACAAAACACTTCATTTTGGTATTTTCGAGGTTAAATGGCACTATAAACGAGTTATAGAAAACAACAACCCTAGAACGAATGTGAATTGGTCATGGTTAACTCTTTTGCAACTCGTGAGTCTTTTCAAAAAGAGAGAATGAGTGAATCGATGAAAGTGCACTTTCCACATTATAGTGGGATAAACTATAGAGTTTTTGAACACTAACGAATGTGATTTTCCGAAAAATAAAAAAAACGTAAAGTTTGCTTAATCACCAAGCAATCCTACAAAACACTTCATTTTGGTATTTTCGAGGTTAAATGGCACTATAAACGAGTTATAGAAGACAACAACCCTAGAACGAATGTGAATTGGTCATGGTTAACTCTTTTGCAACTCGTGAGACTTTTCAAAAAGAGAGAATGAGTGAATCGATGAAAGTGTACTTTCCACATCATAGTGGGATAAACTATAGTGTTTTTGAACACTAACGAATGAGATTTTCCGCAAAATAAAGAAAAACGTAAAGTTTGCTTGGTCACCAAGCAATCCTACAAAACACTTCATATTGGTATTTTCGAGGTTAAATGGCACTATAAACGAGTTATAGAAAACAACAACCCTAGAACGAATGTGAATTGTTCTTGGTCACTTTTGTAACTCGTGGAACTTTTCAAAAAGAGAGAATGAGTGAATCGATGAAAGTACACTTTCCACATTATAGTGGGATAAACTATAGAGTTTTTGAACACCAACGAATGTGATTTTCCGCTAAATAAAAAAAACGTAAAGTTTGCTTAATCACCAAGCAATCCTACAAAACACTTCATTTTGGTATTTTCGAGGTTAAATGGCACTATAAACGAGTTATAGAAAACAACAACCCTAGAACGAATGTGAATTGGTCATGGTTAACTCTTTTGCAACTCGTGAGACTTTTCAAAAAGAGAGAATGAGTGAATCGATGAAAAGTTACTTTCCACATTATAGTGGGATACTATAGAGTTTTTGAACACTAACGAATGTGATTTTCCGCAAAATAAAAAAAACGTAAAGTTTGCTTAATCACCAAGCAATCCTACAAAACACTTCATTTTGGTATTTTCGAGGTTAAATGGCATTATAAACGAGTTATAGAAAACAACAACCCTAGAACGAATGTGAATTGGTCATGGTTAACTCTTTTGCAACTCGTGAGACTTTTCAAAAAGAGAGAATGAGTGAATCGATGAAAGTGTACTTTCCACATTATAGTGGGATAAACTATAGTGTTTTTGAACACTAACGAATGAGATTTTCCGCAAAATAAAGAAAACGTAAAGTTTGCTTGGTCACCAAGCAATCCTACAAAACACTTCATTTTGGTATTTTCGAGGTTAAATGGCACTATAAACGAGTTATAGAAAACAACAACCCTAGAACGAATGTGAATTGGTCATGGTTAACTCTTTTGCAACTCGTGAGACTTTTCAAAAAGAGAGAATGAGTGAATCGATGAAAGTGTACTTTCCACATCATAGTGGGATAACCTTTAGTGTTTTTGAACACCAACGAATGAGATTTTCCGCAAAATAAAGAAAAACGTAAAGTTTGCTTGGTCACTAAGCAATCCTACAAAACACTTCATTTTGGTATTTTCGAGGTTAAATGGCACTATAAACGAGTTATAGAAAACAACAACCCTAGAACGAATGTGAATTGATCTTGGTCACTTTTGTAACTCGTGGAACTTTTCAAAAAGAGAGAATGAGTGAATCGATGAAAGTGCACTTTCCACATTATAGTGGGATAAACTATAGAGTTTTTGAACACCAACGAATGTGATTTTCCGCTAAATAAAAAAAACGTAAAGTTTGCTTAATCACCAAGCAATCCTACAAAACACTTCATTTTGGTATTTTCGAGGTTAAATGGCACTATAAACGAGTTATAGAAAACAACAACCCTAGAACGAATGTGAATTGGTCATGGTTAACTCTTTTGCAACTCGTGAGACTTTTCAAAAAGAGAGAATGAGTGAATCGATGAAAGTGCACTTTCCACATTATAGTGGGATAAACTATAGAGTTTTTGAACACTAACGAATGTGATTTTCCGAAAAATAAAAAAAACGTAAAGTTTGCTTAATCACCAAGCAATCCTACAAAACACTTCATTTTGGTATTTTCGAGGTTAAATGGCACTATAAACGAGTTATATAAAACAACAACCCTAGAACGAATGTGAATTGGTCATGGTTAACTCTTTTGCAACTCGTGAGACTTTTCAAAAAGAGAGAATGAGTGAATCGATGAAAGTGTACTTTCCACATCATAGTGGGATAAACTATAGTGTTTTTGAACACTAACGAATGAGATTTTCCGCAAAATAAAGAAAAACGTAAAGTTTGCTTGGTCACCAAGCAATCCTACAAAACACTTCATATTGGTATTTTCAAGGTTAAATGGCACTATAAACGAGTTATAGAAAACAACAACCCTAGAACGAATGTGAATTGTTCTTGGTCACTTTTGTAACTCGTGGAACTTTTCAAAAAGAGAGAATGAGTGAATCGATGAAAGTACACTTTCCACATTATAGTGGGATAAACTATAGAGTTTTTGAACACCAACGAATGTGATTTTCCGCTAAATAAAAAAAACGTAAAGTTTGCTTAATCACCAAGCAATCCTACAAAACACTTCATTTTGGTATTTTCGAGGTTAAATGGCACTATAAACGAGTTATAGAAAACAACAACCCTAGAACGAATGTGAATTGGTCATGGTTAACTCTTTTGCAACTCGTGAGACTTTTCAAAAAGAGAGAATGAGTGAATCGATGAAAAGTTACTTTCCACATTATAGTGGGATACTATAGAGTTTTTGAACACTAACGAATGTGATTTTCCGCAAAATAAAGAAAACGTAAAGTTTGCTTGGTCACCAAGCAATCCTACAAAACACTTCATTTTGGTATTTTCGAGGTTAAATGGCACTATAAACGAGTTATAGAAAACAACAACCCTAGAACGAATGTGAATTGGTCATGGTTAACTCTTTTACAACTCGTGAGACTTTTCAAAAAGAGAGAATGAGTGAATCGATGAAAGTGCACTTTCCACATTATAGTGGGATAAACTATAGAGTTTTTGAGAACTAACGTATGTGATTTTCCGCAAAATGAAGAAAACATAAAGTTTGCTTGGTCACCAAGCAATCCTACAAAACACTTCATTTCGGTATTTTCGAGGTTAAATGGCACTATAAACGAGTTATAGAAAACAACAACCCTAGAACGAATGTGAATTGGTCATGGTTAACTCTTTTGCAACTCGTGAGACTTTTCAAAAAGAGAGAATGAATGAATCGATGAAAGTGTACTTTCCACATTATAGTGGGATAAACTATAGAGTTTTTGAACACTAACGAATGAGATTTTCCGCAAAATAAAGAAAACGTAAAGTTTGCTTGGTCACCAAGCAATCCTACAAAACTCTTCATTTTGGTATTTTCGAGGTTAAATGGCACTATAAACGAGTTATAGAAAACAACTACCCTAGAACGAATGTGAATTGGTCATGGTTAACTCTTTTACAACTCCTGAGACTTTTCAAAAAGAGAGAATGAATGAATCGATGAAAGTGTACTTTCCACATTATAGTGGGATAAACTATAGAGTTTTTGAACACTAACGAATGAGATTTTCCGCAAAATAAAGAAAACGTAAAGTTTGCTTGGTCACCAAGCAATCCTACAAAACACTTCATTTCGGTATTTTCGAGGTTAAATGGCACTATAAACGAGTTATAGAAAACAACAACCCTAGAACGAATGTGAATTGGTCATGGTTAACTCTTTTGCAACTCGTGAGGCTTTTCAAAAAGAGAAAATGAGTGAATCGATGAAAGTGTACTTTCCACATTATAGTGGGATACTATAGAGTTTTTGAACACTAACGAATGTGATTTTACGCAAAATAAAAAAAACGTAAAGTTTGCTTAATCACCAAGCAATCCTACAAAACACTTCATTTTGGTATTTTCGAGGTTAAATGGCACTATAAACGAGTTATAGAAAACAACAACCCTAGAACGAATGTGAATTGATCTTGGTCACTTTTGCAACTCGTGGAACTTTTCAAAAAGAGAGAATGAGTGAATCGATGAAAGTGCACTTTCCACATTATAGTGGGATAAACTATAGAGTTTTTGAACACTAACGAATGTGATTTTCAGCAAAATAAAAAAAACGTAAAGTTTGCTTAATCACCAAGCAATCCTACAAAACACTTCATTTTGGAATTTTCGAGGTTAAATGGCACTATAAACGAGTTATAGAAAACAACAACCCTAGAACGAATGTGAATTGGTCATGGTTAACTCTTTTGCAACTCGTGAGACTTTTTAAAAAGAGAGAATGAATGAATCGATGAAAGTGTACTTTCCACATTATAGTGGGATAAACTATAGAGTTTTTGAACACTAACGAATGAGATTTTCCGCAAAATAAAGAAAACGTAAAGTTTGCTTGGTCACCAAGCAATCCTACAAAACACTTCATTTCGGTATTTTCGAGGTTAAATGGCACTATAAACGAGTTATAGAAAACAACAACCCTAGAACGAATGTGAATTGGTCATGGTTAACTCTTTTGCAACTCGTGAGACTTTTCAAAAAGAGAGAATGAATGAATCGATGAAAGTGTACTTTCCACATTATAGTGGGATAAACTATAGAGTTTTTGAACACTAACGAATGAGATTTTCCGCAAAATAAAGAAAACGTAAAGTTTGCTTGGTCACCAAGCAATCCTACAAAACTCTTCATTTTGGTATTTTCGAGGTTAAATGGCACTATAAACGAGTTATAGAAAACAACTACCCTAGAACGAATGTGAATTGGTCATGGTTAACTCTTTTACAACTCGTGAGACTTTTCAAAAAGAGAGAATGAATGAATCGATGAAAGTGTACTTTCCACATTATAGTGGGATAAACTATAGAGTTTTTGAACACTAACGAATGAGATTTTCCGCAAAATAAAGAAAACGTAAAGTTTGCTTGGTCACCAAGCAATCCTACAAAACACTTCATTTTGGTATTTTCGAGGTTAAATGGCACTATAAACGAGTTATAGAAAACAACAACCCTAGAACGAATGTGAATTGGTCATGGTTAACTCTTTTACAACTAGTGAGACTTTTCAAAAAGAGAGAATGAGTGAATCGATGAAAGTGCACTTTCCACATTATAGTGGGATAAACTATAGAGTTTTTGAGAACTAACGTATGTGATTTTCCGCAAAATGAAGAAAACATAAAGTTTGCTTGGTCACCAAGCAATCCTACAAAACACTTCATTTCGGTATTTTCGAGGTTAAATGGCACTACAAACGAGTTATAGAAAACAACAACCCTAGAACGAATGTGAATTGGTCATGGTTAACTCTTTTGCAACTCGTGAGACTTTTCAAAAAGAGAGAATGAATGAATCGATGAAAGTGTACTTTCCACATTATAGTGGGATAAACTATAGAGTTTTTTTAACACTAACGAATGAGATTTTCCGCAAAATAAAGAAAACGTAAAGTTTGCTTGGTCACCAAGCAATCCTACAAAACTCTTCATTTTGGTATTTTCGAGGTTAAATGGCACTATAAACGAGTTATAGAAAACAACTACCCTAGAACGAATGTGAATTGGTCATGGTTAACTCTTTCACAACTCGTGAGACTTTTCAAAAAGAGAGAATGAATGAATCGATGAAAGTGTACTTTCCACATTATAGTGGGATAAACTATAGAGTTTTTGAACACTAACGAATGAGATTTTCAGCAAAATAAAAAAAACGTAAAGTTTGCTTGATCACCAAGCAATCCTACAAAACACTTCATTTTGGAATTTTCGAGGTTAAATGGCACTATAAACGAGTTATAGAAAACAACAACCCTAGAACGAATGTGAATTGGTCATGGTTAACTCTTTTGCAACTCGTGAGACTTTTCAAAAAGAGAGAATGAATGAATCGATGAAAGTGTACTTTCCACATTATAGTGGGATAAACTATAGAGTTTTTGAACACTAACGAATGAGATTTTCCGCAAAATAAAGAAAACGTAAAGTTTGCTTGGTCACCAAGCAATCCTACAAAACACTTCATTTTGGTATTTTCGAGGTTAAATGGCACTATAAACGAGTTATAGAAAACAACTACCCTAAAACGAATGTGAATTGGTCATGGTTAACTCTTTTGCAATTCGTGAGACTTTTCAAAAAGAGAGAATGAGTGAATCGATGAAAGTGCACTTTCCACATTATAGTGGGATAAACTATAGAGTTTTTGAACACTAACGAATGAGATTTTCCGCAAAATAAAGAAAACGTAAAGTTTGCTTGGTCACCAAGCAATCCTACAAAACACTTCATTTTGGTATTTTCGAGGTTAAATGGCACTATAAACGAGTTATAGAAAACAACAACCCTAGAACGAATGTGAATTGGTCATGGTTAACTCTTTTGCAACTCGTGAGACTTTTCAAAAAGAGAGAATGAATGAATCGATGAAAGTGTACTTTCCACATTATAGTGGGATAAACTATAGAGTTTTTGAACACTAACGAATGAGATTTTCCGCAAAATAAAGAAAACGTAAAGTTTGCTTGGTCACCAAGCAATCCTACAAAACACTTCATTTCGGTATTTTCGAGGTTAAATGGCACTATAAACGAGTTATAGAAAACAACAACCCTAGAACGAATGTGAATTGGTCATGGTTAACTCTTTTGCAACTCGTGAGACTTTTCAAAAAGAGAGAATGAATGAATCGATGAAAGTGTACTTTCCACATTATAGTGGGATAAACTATAGAGTTTTTGAACACTAACGAATGAGATTTTCCGCAAAATAAAGAAAACGTAAAGTTTGCTTGGTCACCAAGCAATCCTACAAAACTCTTCATTTTGGTATTTTCGAGGTTAAATGGCACTATAAACGAGTTATAGAAAACAACTACCCTAGAACGAATGTGAATTGGTCATGGTTAACTCTTTTACAACTCGTGAGACTTTTCAAAAAGAGAGAATGAATGAATCGATGAAAGTGTACTTTCCACATTATAGTGGGATAAACTATAGAGTTTTTGAACACTAACGAATGAGATTTTCCGCAAAATAAAGAAAACGTAAAGTTTGCTTGGTCACCAAGCAATCCTACAAAACACTTCATTTTGGTATTTTCGAGGTTAAATGGCACTATAAACGAGTTATAGAAAACAACAACCCTAGAACGAATGTGAATTGGTCATGGTTAACTCTTTTACAACTCGTGAGACTTTTCAAAAAGAGAGAATGAGTGAATCGATGAAAGTGCACTTTCCACATTATAGTGGGATAAACTATAGAGTTTTTGAGAACTAACGTATGTGATTTTCCGCAAAATGAAGAAAACATAAAGTTTGCTTGGTCACCAAGCAATCCTACAAAACACTTCATTTCGGTATTTTCGAGGTTAAATGGCACTATAAACGAGTTATAGAAAACAACAACCCTAGAACGAATGTGAATTGGTCATGGTTAACTCTTTTGCAACTCGTGAGACTTTTCAAAAAGAGAGAATGAATGAATCGATGAAAGTGTACTTTCCACATTATAGTGGGATAAACTATTGAGTTTTTTAACACTAACGAATGAGATTTTCCGCAAAATAAAGAAAACGTAAAGTTTGCTTGGTCACCAAGCAATCCTACAAAACTCTTCATTTTGGTATTTTCGAGGTTAAATGGCACTATAAACGAGTTATAGAAAACAACTACCCTAGAACGAATGTGAATTGGTCATGGTTAACTCTTTTACAACTCGTGAGACTTTTCAAAAAGAGAGAATGAATGAATCGATGAAAGTGTACTTTCCACATTATAGTGGGATAAACTATAGAGTTTTTGAACACTAACGAATGAGATTTTCCGCAAAATAAAGAAAACGTAAAGTTTGCTTGGTCACCAAGCAATCCTACAAAACACTTCATTTTGGTATTTTCGAGGTTAAATGGCACTATAAACGAGTTATAGAAAACAACAACCCTAGAACGAATGTGAATTGGTCATGGTTAACTCTTTTACAACTCGTGAGACTTTTCAAAAAGAGAGAATGAGTGAATCGATGAAAGTGCACTTTCCACATTATAGTGGGATAAACTATAGAGTTTTTGAGAACTAACGTATGTGATTTTCCGCAAAATGAAGAAAACATAAAGTTTGCTTGGTCACCAAGCAATCCTACAAAACACTTCATTTCGGTATTTTCGAGGTTAAATGGCACTATAAACGAGTTATAGAAAACAACAACCCTAGAACGAATGTGAATTGGTCATGGTTAACTCTTTTGCAACTCGTGAGACTTTTCAAAAAGAGAGAATGAATGAATCGATGAAAGTGTACTTTCCACATTATAGTGGGATAAACTATTGAGTTTTTTAACACTAACGAATGAGATTTTCCGCAAAATAAAGAAAACGTAAAGTTTGCTTGGTCACCAAGCAATCCTACAAAACTCTTCATTTTGGTATTTTCGAGGTTAAATGGCACTATAAACGAGTTATAGAAAACAACTACCCTAGAACGAATGTGAATTGGTCATGGTTAACTCTTTCACAACTCGTGAGACTTTTCAAAAAGAGAGAATGAATGAATCGATGAAAGTGTACTTTCCACATTATAGTGGGATAAACTATAGAGTTTTTGAACACTAACGAATGAGATTTTCAGCAAAATAAAAAAAACGTAAAGTTTGCTTGATCACTAAGCAATCCTACAAAACACTTCATTTTGGAATTTTCGAGGTTAAATGGCACTATAAACGAGTTATAGAAAACAACAACCCTAGAACGAATGTGAATTGGTCATGGTTAACTCTTTTGCAACTCGTGAGACTTTTCAAAAAGAGAGAATGAATGAATCGATGAAAGTGTACTTTCCACATTATAGTGGGATAAACTATAGAGTTTTTGAACACTAACGAATGAGATTTTCCGCAAAATAAAGAAAACGTAAAGTTTGCTTGGTCACCAAGCAATCCTACAAAACACTTCATTTTGGTATTTTCGAGGTTAAATGGCACTATAAACGAGTTATAGAAAACAACTACCCTAGAACGAATGTGAATTGGTCATGGTTAACTCTTTTGCAATTCGTGAGACTTTTCAAAAAGAGAGAATGAGTGAATCGATGAAAGTGCACTTTCCACATTATAGTGGGATAAACTATAGAGTTTTTGAACACTAACGAATGAGATTTTCCGCAAAATAAAGAAAACGTAAAGTTTGCTTGGTCACCAAGCAATCCTACAAAACACTTCATTTTGGTATTTTCGAGGTTAAATGGCACTATAAACGAGTTATAGAAAACAACAACCCTAGAACGAATGTGAATTGGTCATGGTTAACTCTTTTACAACTCGTGAGACTTTTCAAAAAGAGAGAATGAGTGAATCGATGAAAGTGCACTTTCCACATTATAGTGGGATAAACTATAGAGTTTTTGAGAACTAACGTATGTGATTTTCCGCAAAATGAAGAAAACATAAAGTTTGCTTGGTCACCAAGCAATCCTACAAAACACTTCATTTCGGTATTTTCGAGGTTAAATGGCACTATAAACGAGTTATAGAAAACAACAACCCTAGAACGAATGTGAATTGGTCATGGTTAACTCTTTTGCAACTCGTGAGACTTTTCAAAAAGAGAGAATGAATGAATCGATGAAAGTGTACTTTCCACATTATAGTGGGATAAACTATAGAGTTTTTGAACACTAACGAATGAGATTTTCCGCAAAATAAAGAAAACGTAAAGTTTGCTTGGTCACCAAGCAATCCTACAAAACTCTTCATTTTGGTATTTTCGAGGTTAAATGGCACTATAAACGAGTTATAGAAAACAACTACCCTAGAACGAATGTGAATTGGTCATGGTTAACTCTTTTACAACTCGTGAGACTTTTCAAAAAGAGAGAATGAATGAATCGATGAAAGTGTACTTTCCACATTATAGTGGGATAAACTATAGAGTTTTTGAACACTAACGAATGAGATTTTCCGCAAAATAAAGAAAACGTAAAGTTTGCTTGGTCACCAAGCAATCCTACAAAACACTTCATTTCGGTATTTTCGAGGTTAAATGGCACTATAAACGAGTTATAGAAAACAACAACCCTAGAACGAATGTGAATTGGTCATGGTTAACTCTTTTGCAACTCGTGAGACTTTTCAAAAAGAGAGAATGAGTGAATCGATGAAAGTGTACTTTCCACATTATAGTGGGATAAACTATAGAGTTTTTGAACACTAACGAATGAGATTTTCCGCAAAATAAAGAAAACGTAAAGTTTGCTTGGTCACCAAGCAATCCTACAAAACTCTTCATTTTGGTATTTTCGAGGTTAAATGGCACTATAAACGAGTTATAGAAAACAACTACCCTAGAACGAATGTGAATTGGTCATGGTTAACTCTTTTACAACTCGTGAGACTTTTCAAAAAGAGAGAATGAATGAATCGATGAAAGTGTACTTTCCACATTATAGTGGGATAAACTATAGAGTTTTTGAACACTAACGAATGAGATTTTCCGCAAAATAAAGAAAACGTAAAGTTTGCTTGGTCACCAAGCAATCCTACAAAACACTTCATTTTGGTATTTTCGAGGTTAAATGGCACTATAAACGAGTTATAGAAAACAACTACCCTAGAACGAATGTGAATTGGTCATGGTTAACTCTTTTGCAATTCGTGAGACTTTTCAAAAAGAGAGAATGAGTGAATCGATGAAAGTGCACTTTCCACATTATAGTGGGATAAACTATAGAGTTTTTGAACACTAACGAATGAGATTTTCCGCAAAATAAAGAAAACGTAAAGTTTGCTTGGTCACCAAGCAATCCTACAAAACACTTCATTTTGGTATTTTCGAGGTTAAATGGCACTATAAACGAGTTATAGAAAACAACAACCCTAGAACGAATGTGAATTGGTCATGGTTAACTCTTTTACAACTCGTGAGACTTTTCAAAAAGAGAGAATGAGTGAATCGATGAAAGTGCACTTTCCACATTATAGTGGGATAAACTATAGAGTTTTTGAGAACTAACGTATGTGATTTTCCGCAAAATGAAGAAAACATAAAGTTTGCTTGGTCACCAAGCAATCCTACAAAACACTTCATTTCGGTATTTTCGAGGTTAAATGGCACTATAAACGAGTTATAGAAAACAACAACCCTAGAACGAATGTGAATTGGTCATGGTTAACTCTTTTGCAACTCGTGAGACTTTTCAAAAAGAGAGAATGAATGAATCGATGAAAGTGTACTTTCCACATTATAGTGGGATAAACTATAGAGTTTTTGAACACTAACGAATGAGATTTTCCGCAAAATAAAGAAAACGTAAAGTTTGCTTGGTCACCAAGCAATCCTACAAAACTCTTCATTTTGGTATTTTCGAGGTTAAATGGCACTATAAACGAGTTATAGAAAACAACTACCCTAGAACGAATGTGAATTGGTCATGGTTAACTCTTTCACAACTCGTGAGACTTTTCAAAAAGAGAGAATGAATGAATCGATGAAAGTGTACTTTCCACATTATAGTGGGATAAACTATAGAGTTTTTGAACACTAACGAATGAGATTTTCAGCAAAATAAAAAAAACGTAAAGTTTGCTTGATCACCAAGCAATCCTACAAAACACTTCATTTTGGAATTTTCGAGGTTAAATGGCACTATAAACGAGTTATAGAAAACAACAACCCTAGAACGAATGTGAATTGGTCATGGTTAACTCTTTTGCAACTCGTGAGACTTTTCAAAAAGAGAGAATGAATGAATCGATGAAAGTGTACTTTCCACATTATAGTGGGATAAACTATAGAGTTTTTGAACACTAACGAATGAGATTTTCCGCAAAATAAAGAAAACGTAAAGTTTGCTTGGTCACCAAGCAATCCTACAAAACACTTCATTTTGGTATTTTCGAGGTTAAATGGCACTATAAACGAGTTATAGAAAACAACTACCCTAAAACGAATGTGAATTGGTCATGGTTAACTCTTTTGCAATTCGTGAGACTTTTCAAAAAGAGAGAATGAGTGAATCGATGAAAGTGCACTTTCCACATTATAGTGGGATAAACTATAGAGTTTTTGAACACTAACGAATGAGATTTTCCGCAAAATAAAGAAAACGTAAAGTTTGCTTGGTCACCAAGCAATCCTACAAAACACTTCATTTTGGTATTTTCGAGGTTAAATGGCACTATAAACGAGTTATAGAAAACAACAACCCTAGAACGAATGTGAATTGGTCATGGTTAACTCTTTTGCAACTCGTGAGACTTTTCAAAAAGAGAGAATGAATGAATCGATGAAAGTGTACTTTCCACATTATAGTGGGATAAACTATAGAGTTTTTGAACACTAACGAATGAGATTTTCCGCAAAATAAAGAAAACGTAAAGTTTGCTTGGTCACCAAGCAATCCTACAAAACACTTCATTTCGGTATTTTCGAGGTTAAATGGCACTATAAACGAGTTATAGAAAACAACAACCCTAGAACGAATGTGAATTGGTCATGGTTAACTCTTTTGCAACTCGTGAGACTTTTCAAAAAGAGAGAATGAATGAATCGATGAAAGTGTACTTTCCACATTATAGTGGGATAAACTATAGAGTTTTTGAACACTAACGAATGAGATTTTCCGCAAAATAAAGAAAACGTAAAGTTTGCTTGGTCACCAAGCAATCCTACAAAACTCTTCATTTTGGTATTTTCGAGGTTAAATGGCACTATAAACGAGTTATAGAAAACAACTACCCTAGAACGAATGTGAATTGGTCATGGTTAACTCTTTTACAACTCGTGAGACTTTTCAAAAAGAGAGAATGAATGAATCGATGAAAGTGTACTTTCCACATTATAGTGGGATAAACTATAGAGTTTTTGAACACTAACGAATGAGATTTTCCGCAAAATAAAGAAAACGTAAAGTTTGCTTGGTCACCAAGCAATCCTACAAAACACTTCATTTTGGTATTTTCGAGGTTAAATGGCACTATAAACGAGTTATAGAAAACAACAACCCTAGAACGAATGTGAATTGGTCATGGTTAACTCTTTTACAACTCGTGAGACTTTTCAAAAAGAGAGAATGAGTGAATCGATGAAAGTGCACTTTCCACATTATAGTGGGATAAACTATAGAGTTTTTGAGAACTAACGTATGTGATTTTCCGCAAAATGAAGAAAACATAAAGTTTGCTTGGTCACCAAGCAATCCTACAAAACACTTCATTTCGGTATTTTCGAGGTTAAATGGCACTATAAACGAGTTATAGAAAACAACAACCCTAGAACGAATGTGAATTGGTCATGGTTAACTCTTTTGCAACTCGTGAGACTTTTCAAAAAGAGAGAATGAATGAATCGATGAAAGTGTACTTTCCACATTATAGTGGGATAAACTATTGAGTTTTTTAACACTAACGAATGAGATTTTCCGCAAAATAAAGAAAACGTAAAGTTTGCTTGGTCACCAAGCAATCCTACAAAACTCTTCATTTTGGTATTTTCGAGGTTAAATGGCACTATAAACGAGTTATAGAAAACAACTACCCTAGAACGAATGTGAATTGGTCATGGTTAACTCTTTTACAACTCGTGAGACTTTTCAAAAAGAGAGAATGAATGAATCGATGAAAGTGTACTTTCCACATTATAGTGGGATAAACTATAGAGTTTTTGAACACTAACGAATGAGATTTTCCGCAAAATAAAGAAAACGTAAAGTTTGCTTGGTCACCAAGCAATCCTACAAAACACTTCATTTTGGTATTTTCGAGGTTAAATGGCACTATAAACGAGTTATAGAAAACAACAACCCTAGAACGAATGTGAATTGGTCATGGTTAACTCTTTTACAACTCGTGAGACTTTTCAAAAAGAGAGAATGAGTGAATCGATGAAAGTGCACTTTCCACATTATAGTGGGATAAACTATAGAGTTTTTGAGAACTAACGTATGTGATTTTCCGCAAAATGAAGAAAACATAAAGTTTGCTTGGTCACCAAGCAATCCTACAAAACACTTCATTTCGGTATTTTCGAGGTTAAATGGCACTATAAACGAGTTATAGAAAACAACAACCCTAGAACGAATGTGAATTGGTCATGGTTAACTCTTTTGCAACTCGTGAGACTTTTCAAAAAGAGAGAATGAATGAATCGATGAAAGTGTACTTTCCACATTATAGTGGGATAAACTATTGAGTTTTTTAACACTAACGAATGAGATTTTCCGCAAAATAAAGAAAACGTAAAGTTTGCTTGGTCACCAAGCAATCCTACAAAACTCTTCATTTTGGTATTTTCGAGGTTAAATGGCACTATAAACGAGTTATAGAAAACAACTACCCTAGAACGAATGTGAATTGGTCATGGTTAACTCTTTCACAACTCGTGAGACTTTTCAAAAAGAGAGAATGAATGAATCGATGAAAGTGTACTTTCCACATTATAGTGGGATAAACTATAGAGTTTTTGAACACTAACGAATGAGATTTTCAGCAAAATAAAAAAAACGTAAAGTTTGCTTGATCACTAAGCAATCCTACAAAACACTTCATTTTGGAATTTTCGAGGTTAAATGGCACTATAAACGAGTTATAGAAAACAACAACCCTAGAACGAATGTGAATTGGTCATGGTTAACTCTTTTGCAACTCGTGAGACTTTTCAAAAAGAGAGAATGAATGAATCGATGAAAGTGTACTTTCCACATTATAGTGGGATAAACTATAGAGTTTTTGAACACTAACGAATGAGATTTTCCGCAAAATAAAGAAAACGTAAAGTTTGCTTGGTCACCAAGCAATCCTACAAAACACTTCATTTTGGTATTTTCGAGGTTAAATGGCACTATAAACGAGTTATAGAAAACAACTACCCTAGAACGAATGTGAATTGGTCATGGTTAACTCTTTTGCAATTCGTGAGACTTTTCAAAAAGAGAGAATGAGTGAATCGATGAAAGTGCACTTTCCACATTATAGTGGGATAAACTATAGAGTTTTTGAACACTAACGAATGAGATTTTCCGCAAAATAAAGAAAACGTAAAGTTTGCTTGGTCACCAAGCAATCCTACAAAACACTTCATTTTGGTATTTTCGAGGTTAAATGGCACTATAAACGAGTTATAGAAAACAACAACCCTAGAACGAATGTGAATTGGTCATGGTTAACTCTTTTACAACTCGTGAGACTTTTCAAAAAGAGAGAATGAGTGAATCGATGAAAGTGCACTTTCCACATTATAGTGGGATAAACTATAGAGTTTTTGAGAACTAACGTATGTGATTTTCCGCAAAATGAAGAAAACATAAAGTTTGCTTGGTCACCAAGCAATCCTACAAAACACTTCATTTCGGTATTTTCGAGGTTAAATGGCACTATAAACGAGTTATAGAAAACAACAACCCTAGAACGAATGTGAATTGGTCATGGTTAACTCTTTTGCAACTCGTGAGACTTTTCAAAAAGAGAGAATGAATGAATCGATGAAAGTGTACTTTCCACATTATAGTGGGATAAACTATAGAGTTTTTGAACACTAACGAATGAGATTTTCCGCAAAATAAAGAAAACGTAAAGTTTGCTTGGTCACCAAGCAATCCTACAAAACTCTTCATTTTGGTATTTTCGAGGTTAAATGGCACTATAAACGAGTTATAGAAAACAACTACCCTAGAACGAATGTGAATTGGTCATGGTTAACTCTTTTACAACTCGTGAGACTTTTCAAAAAGAGAGAATGAATGAATCGATGAAAGTGTACTTTCCACATTATAGTGGGATAAACTATAGAGTTTTTGAACACTAACGAATGAGATTTTCCGCAAAATAAAGAAAACGTAAAGTTTGCTTGGTCACCAAGCAATCCTACAAAACACTTCATTTCGGTATTTTCGAGGTTAAATGGCACTATAAACGAGTTATAGAAAACAACAACCCTAGAACGAATGTGAATTGGTCATGGTTAACTCTTTTGCAACTCGTGAGACTTTTCAAAAAGAGAGAATGAGTGAATCGATGAAAGTGTACTTTCCACATTATAGTGGGATAAACTATAGAGTTTTTGAACACTAACGAATGAGATTTTCCGCAAAATAAAGAAAACGTAAAGTTTGCTTGGTCACCAAGCAATCCTACAAAACTCTTCATTTTGGTATTTTCGAGGTTAAATGGCACTATAAACGAGTTATAGAAAACAACTACCCTAGAACGAATGTGAATTGGTCATGGTTAACTCTTTTACAACTCGTGAGACTTTTCAAAAAGAGAGAATGAATGAATCGATGAAAGTGTACTTTCCACATTATAGTGGGATAAACTATAGAGTTTTTGAACACTAACGAATGAGATTTTCCGCAAAATAAAGAAAACGTAAAGTTTGCTTGGTCACCAAGCAATCCTACAAAACACTTCATTTTGGTATTTTCGAGGTTAAATGGCACTATAAACGAGTTATAGAAAACAACTACCCTAGAACGAATGTGAATTGGTCATGGTTAACTCTTTTGCAATTCGTGAGACTTTTCAAAAAGAGAGAATGAGTGAATCGATGAAAGTGCACTTTCCACATTATAGTGGGATAAACTATAGAGTTTTTGAACACTAACGAATGAGATTTTCCGCAAAATAAAGAAAACGTAAAGTTTGCTTGGTCACCAAGCAATCCTACAAAACACTTCATTTTGGTATTTTCGAGGTTAAATGGCACTATAAACGAGTTATAGAAAACAACAACCCTAGAACGAATGTGAATTGGTCATGGTTAACTCTTTTACAACTCGTGAGACTTTTCAAAAAGAGAGAATGAGTGAATCGATGAAAGTGCACTTTCCACATTATAGTGGGATAAACTATAGAGTTTTTGAGAACTAACGTATGTGATTTTCCGCAAAATGAAGAAAACATAAAGTTTGCTTGGTCACCAAGCAATCCTACAAAACACTTCATTTCGGTATTTTCGAGGTTAAATGGCACTATAAACGAGTTATAGAAAACAACAACCCTAGAACGAATGTGAATTGGTCATGGTTAACTCTTTTGCAACTCGTGAGACTTTTCAAAAAGAGAGAATGAATGAATCGATGAAAGTGTACTTTCCACATTATAGTGGGATAAACTATAGAGTTTTTGAACACTAACGAATGAGATTTTCCGCAAAATAAAGAAAACGTAAAGTTTGCTTGGTCACCAAGCAATCCTACAAAACTCTTCATTTTGGTATTTTCGAGGTTAAATGGCACTATAAACGAGTTATAGAAAACAACTACCCTAGAACGAATGTGAATTGGTCATGGTTAACTCTTTTACAACTCGTGAGACTTTTCAAAAAGAGAGAATGAATGAATCGATGAAAGTGTACTTTCCACATTATAGTGGGATAAACTATAGAGTTTTTGAACACTAACGAATGAGATTTTCCGCAAAATAAAGAAAACGTAAAGTTTGCTTGGTCACCAAGCAATCCTACAAAACACTTCATTTCGGTATTTTCGAGGTTAAATGGCACTATAAACGAGTTATAGAAAACAACAACCCTAGAACGAATGTGAATTGGTCATGGTTAACTCTTTTGCAACTCGTGAGACTTTTCAAAAAGAGAGAATGAGTGAATCGATGAAAGTGTACTTTCCACATTATAGTGGGATAAACTATAGAGTTTTTGAACACTAACGAATGAGATTTTCCGCAAAATAAAGAAAACGTAAAGTTTGCTTGGTCACCAAGCAATCCTACAAAACTCTTCATTTTGGTATTTTCGAGGTTAAATGGCACTATAAACGAGTTATAGAAAACAACTACCCTAGAACGAATGTGAATTGGTCATGGTTAACTCTTTTACAACTCGTGAGACTTTTCAAAAAGAGAGAATGAATGAATCGATGAAAGTGTACTTTCCACATTATAGTGGGATAAACTATAGAGTTTTTGAACACTAACGAATGAGATTTTCCGCAAAATAAAGAAAACGTAAAGTTTGCTTGGTCACCTAGCAATCCTACAAAACACTTCATTTCGGTATTTTCGAGGTTAAATGGCACTATAAACGAGTTATAGAAAACAACAACCCTAGAACGAATGTGAATTGGTCATGGTTAACTCTTTTGCAACTCGTGAGACTTTTCAAAAAGAGAGAATGAGTGAATCGATGAAAGTGTACTTTCCACATTATAGTGGGATAAACTATAGAGTTTTTGAACACTAACGAATGAGATTTTCCGCAAAATAAAGAAAACGTAAAGTTTGCTTGGTCACCAAGCAATCCTACAAAACACTTCATTTTGGTATTTTCGAGGTTAAATGGCACTATAAACGAGTTATAGAAAACAACAACCCTAGAACGAATGTGAATTGGTCATGGTTAACTCTTTTGCAACTCGTGAGACTTTTCAAAAAGAGAGAATGAGTGAATCGATGAAAGTGTACTTTCCACATTATAGTGGGATAAACTATAGAGTTTTTGAACACTAACGAACGAGATTTTCCGCAAAATAAAGAAAACGTAAAGTTTGCTTGGTCACCAAGCAATCCTACAAAACACTTCATTTTGGTATTTTCGAGGTTAAATGGCACTATAAACGAGTTATAGAAAACAACAACCCTAGAACGAATGTGAATTGGTCATGGTTAACTCTTTTGCAACTCGTGAGACTTTTCAAAAAGAGAGAATGAGTGAATCGATGAAAGTGCACTTTCCACATTATAGTGGGATAAACTATAGAGTTTTTGAACACTAACGAATGTGATTTTACGCAAAATAAAAAAAACGTAAAGTTTGCTTAATCACCAAGCAATCCTACAAAACACTTCATTTTGGTATTTTCGAGGTTAAATGGCACTATAAACGAGTTATAGAAAACAACAACCCTAGAACGAATGTGAATTGATCTTGGTCACTTTTGCAACTCGTGGAACTTTTCTAAAAGAGAGAATGAGTGAATCGATAAAAGTGCACTTTCCACATTATAGTGGGATAAACTATAGAGTTTTTGAACACTAACGAATGTGATTTTCAGCAAAATAAAAAAAACGTAAAGTTTGCTTAATCACCAAGCAATCCTACAAAACACTTCATTTTGGAATTTTCGAGGTTAAATGGCACTATAAACGAGTTATAGAAAACAACAACCCTAGAACGAATGTGAATTGGTCATGGTTAACTCTTTTACAACTCGTGAGACTTTTCAAAAAGAGAGAATGAGTGAATCGATGAAAGTGCACTTTCCACATTATAGTGGGATAAACTATAGAGTTTTTGAACACTAACGAATGAGATTTTCCGCAAAATAAAGAAAACGTAAAGTTTGCTTGGTCACCAAGCAATCCTACAAAACACTTCATTTTGGTATTTTCGAGGTTAAATGGCACTATAAACGAGTTATAGAAAACAACTACCCTAGAACGAATGTGAATTGGTCATGGTTAACTCTTTTGCAATTCGTGAGACTTTTCAAAAAGAGAGAATGAGTGAATCGATGAAAGTGCACTTTCCACATTATAGTGGGATAAACTATAGAGTTTTTGAACACTAACGAATGAGATTTTCCGCAAAATAAAGAAAACGTAAAGTTTGCTTGGTCACCAAGCAATCCTACAAAACACTTCATTTTGGTATTTTCGAGGTTAAATGGCACTATAAACGAGTTATAGAAAACAACAACCCTAGAACGAATGTGAATTGGTCATGGTTAACTCTTTTACAACTCGTGAGACTTTTCAAAAAGAGAGAATGAGTGAATCGATGAAAGTGCACTTTCCACATTATAGTGGGATAAACTATAGAGTTTTTGAGAACTAACGTATGTGATTTTCCGCAAAATGAAGAAAACATAAAGTTTGCTTGGTCACCAAGCAATCCTACAAAACACTTCATTTCGGTATTTTCGAGGTTAAATGGCACTATAAACGAGTTATAGAAAATAACAACCCTAGAACGAATGTGAATTGGTCATGGTTAACTCTTTTGCAACTCGTGAGACTTTTCAAAAAGAGAGAATGAATGAATCGATGAAAGTGTACTTTCCACATTATAGTGGGATAAACTATAGAGTTTTTGAACACTAACGAATGAGATTTTCCGCAAAATAAAGAAAACGTAAAGTTTGCTTGGTCACCAAGCAATCCTACAAAACTCTTCATTTTGGTATTTTCGAGGTTAAATGGCACTATAAACGAGTTATAGAAAACAACTACCCTAGAACGAATGTGAATTGGTCATGGTTAACTCTTTTACAACTCGTGAGACTTTTCAAAAAGAGAGAATGAATGAATCGATGAAAGTGTACTTTCCACATTATAGTGGGATAAACTATAGAGTTTTTGAACACTAACGAATGAGATTTTCCGCAAAATCAAGAAAACGTAAAGTTTGCTTGGTCCCCAAGCAATCCTACAAAACACTTCATTTCGGTATTTTCGAGGTTAAATGGCACTATAAACGAGTTATAGAAAACAACAACCCTAGAACGAATGTGAATTGGTCATGGTTAACTCTTTTGCAACTCGTGAGACTTTTCAAAAAGAGAGAATGAGTGAATCGATGAAAGTGTACTTTCCACATTATAGTGGGATAAACTATAGAGTTTTTGAACACTAACGAATGAGATTTTCCGCAAAATAAAGAAAACGTAAAGTTTGCTTGGTCACCAAGCAATCCTACAAAACACTTCATTTTGGTATTTTCGAGGTTAAATGGCACTATAAACGAGTTATAGAAAACAACAACCCTAGAACGAATGTGAATTGGTCATGGTTAACTCTTTTGCAACTCGTGAGACTTTTCAAAAAGAGAGAATGAGTGAATCGATGAAAGTGTACTTTCCACATTATAGTGGGATAAACTATAGAGTTTTTGAACACTAACGAACGAGATTTTCCGCAAAATAAAGAAAACGTAAAGTTTGCTTGGTCACCAAGCAATCCTACAAAACACTTCATTTTGGTATTTTCGAGGTTAAATGGCACTATAAACGAGTTATAGAAAACAACAACCCTAGAACGAATGTGAATTGGTCATGGTTAACTCTTTTGCAACTCGTGAGACTTTTCAAAAAGAGAGAATGAGTGAATCGATGAAAGTGCACTTTCCACATTATAGTGGGATAAACTATAGAGTTTTTGAACACTAACGAATGAGATTTTCCGCAAAATAAAGAAAACATAAAGTTTGCTTGGTCACCAAGCAATCCTACAAAACACTTCATTTTGGTATTTTCGAGGTTAAATGGCACTATAAACGAGTTATAGAAAACAACAACCCTAGAACGAATGTGAATTTGTCATGGTTAACTCTTTTACAACTCGTGAGACTTTTCAAAAAGAGAGAATGAGTGAATCGATGAAAGTGCACTTTCCACATTATAGTGGGATAAACTATAGAGTTTTTGAGAACTAACGTATGTGATTTTCCGCAAAATGAAGAAAACATAAAGTTTGCTTGGTCACCAAGCAATCCTACAAAACACTTCATTTCGGTATTTTCGAGGTTAAATGGCACTATAAACGAGTTATAGAAAACAACAACCCTAGAACGAATGTGAATTGGTCATGGTTAACTCTTTTGCAACTCGTGAGACTTTTCAAAAAGAGAGAATGAATGAATCGATGAAAGTGTACTTTCCACATTATAGTGGGATAAACTATAGAGTTTTTGAACACTAACGAATGAGATTTTCCGCAAAATAAAGAAAACGTAAAGTTTGCTTGGTCACCAAGCAATCCTACAAAACTCTTCATTTTGGTATTTTCGAGGTTAAATGGCACTATAAACGAGTTATAGAAAACAACTACCCTAGAACGAATGTGAATTGGTCATGGTTAACTCTTTTACAACTCGTGAGACTTTTCAAAAAGAGAGAATGAATGAATCGATGAAAGTGTACTTTCCACATTATAGTGGGATAAACTATAGAGTTTTTGAACACTAACGAATGAGATTTTCCGCAAAATAAAGAAAACGTAAAGTTTGCTTGGTCACCAAGCAATCCTACAAAACACTTCATTTCGGTATTTTCGAGGTTAAATGGCACTATAAACGAGTTATAGAAAACAACAACCCTAGAACGAATGTGAATTGGTCATGGTTAACTCTTTTGCAACTCGTGAGAGTTTTCAAAAAGAGAGAATGAATGAATCGATGAAAGTGTACTTTCCACATTATAGTGGGATAAACTATAGAGTTTTTGAACACTAACGAATGAGATTTTCCGCAAAATAAAGAAAACGTAAAGTTTGCTTGGTCACCAAGCAATCCTACAAAACACTTCATTTTGGTATTTTCGAGGTTAAATGGCACTATAAACGAGTTATAGAAAACAACAACCCTAGAACGAATGTGAATTGGTCATGGTTAACTCTTTTGCAACTCGTGAGACTTTTCAAAAAGAGAGAATGAATGAATCGATGAAAGTGGACTTTCCACATTATAGTGGGATAAACTATAGAGTTTTTGAACACTAACGAACGAGATTTTCCGCAAAATAAAGAAAACGTAAAGTTTGCTTGGTCACCAAGCAATCCTACAAAACACTTCATTTTGGTATTTTCGAGGTTAAATGGCACTATAAACGAGTTATAGAAAACAACAACCCTAGAACGAATGTGAATTGGTCATGGTTAACTCTTTTGCAACTCGTGAGACTTTTCAAAAAGAGAGAATGAGTGAATCGATGAAAGTGCACTTTCCACATTATAGTGGGATAAACTATAGAGTTTTTGAACACTAACGAATGAGATTTTCCGCAAAATAAAGAAAACGTAAAGTTTGCTTGGTCACCAAGCAATCCTACAAAACACTTCATTTTGGTATTTTCGAGGTTAAATGGCACTATAAACGAGTTATAGAAAACAACAACCCTAGAACGAATGTGAATTGGTCATGGTTAACTCTTTTACAACTCGTGAGACTTTTCAAAAAGAGAGAATGAGTGAATCGATGAAAGTGCACTTTCCACATTATAGTGGGATAAACTATAGAGTTTTTGAACACTAACGAACGAGATTTTCCGCAAAATAAAGAAAACGTAAAGTTTGCTTGGTCACCAAGCAATCCTACAAAACACTTCATTTTGGTATTTTCGAGGTTAAATGGCACTATAAACGAGTTATAGAAAACAACAACCCTAGAACGAATGTGAATTGGTCATGGTTAACTCTTTTGCAACTCGTGAGACTTTTCAAAAAGAGAGAATGAGTGAATCGATGAAAGTGCACTTTCCACATTATAGTGGGATAAACTATAGAGTTTTTGAACACTAACGAATGAGATTTTCCGCAAAATAAAGAAAACGTAAAGTTTGCTTGGTCACCAAGCAATCCTACAAAACACTTCATTTTGGTATTTTCGAGGTTAAATGGCACTATAAACGAGTTATAGAAAACAACAACCCTAGAACGAATGTGAATTGGTCATGGTTAACTCTTTTACAACTCGTGAGACTTTTCAAAAAGAGAGAATGAGTGAATCGATGAAAGTGCACTTTCCACATTATAGTGGGATAAACTATAGAGTTTTTGAGAACTAACGTATGTGATTTTCCGCAAAATGAAGAAAACATAAAGTTTGCTTGGTCACCAAGCAATCCTACAAAACACTTCATTTCGGTATTTTTGAGGTTAAATGGCACTATAAACGAGTTATAGAAAACAACAACCCTAGAACGAATGTGAATTGGTCATAGTTAACTCTTTTGCAACTCGTGAGACTTTTCAAAAAGAGAAAATGAGTGAATCGATGAAAGTGTACTTTCCACATTATAGTGGGATACTATAGAGTTTTTGAACACTAACGAATGTGATTTTACGCAAAATAAAAAAAACGTAAAGTTTGCTTAATCACCAAGCAATCCTACAAAACACTTCATTTTGGTATTTTCGAGGTTAAATGGCACTATAAACGAGTTATAGAAAACAACAACCCTAGAACGAATGTGAATTGATCTTGGTCACTTTTGCAACTCGTGGAACTTTTCAAAAAGAGAGAATGAGTGAATCGATGAAAGTGCACTTTCCACATTATAGTGGGATAAACTATAGAGTTTTTGAACACTAACGAATGTGATTTTCAGCAAAATAAAAAAAACGTAAAGTTTGCTTAATCACCAAGCAATCCTACAAAACACTTCATTTTGGAATTTTCGAGGTTAAATGGCACTATAAACGAGTTATAGAAAACAACTACCCTAGAACGAATGTGAATTGGTCATGGTTAACTCTTTTGCAACTCGTGAGACTTTTCAAAAAGAGAGAATGAATGAATCGATGAAAGTGTACTTTCCACATTATAGTGGGATAAACTATAGAGTTTTTGAACACTAACGAATGAGATTTTCCGCAAAATAAAGAAAACGTAAAGTTTGCTTGGTCACCAAGCAATCCTACAAAACTCTTCATTTTGGTATTTTCGAGGTTAAATGGCACTATAAACGAGTTATAGAAAACAACTACCCTAGAACGAATGTGAATTGGTCATGGTTAACTCTTTTACAACTCGTGAGACTTTTCAAAAAGAGAGAATGAATGAATCGATGAAAGTGTACTTTCCACATTATAGTGGGATAAACTATAGAGTTTTTGAACACTAACGAATGAGATTTTCCGCAAAATAAAGAAAACGTAAAGTTTGCTTGGTCACCAAGCAATCCTACAAAACACTTCATTTCGGTATTTTCGAGGTTAAATGGCACTATAAACGAGTTATAGAAAACAACAACCCTAGAACGAATGTGAATTGGTCATGGTTAACTCTTTTGCAACTCGTGAGACTTTTCAAAAAGAGAGAATGAGTGAATCGATGAAAGTGTACTTTCCACATTATAGTGGGATAAACTATAGAGTTTTTGAACACTAACGAATGAGATTTTCCGCAAAATAAAGAAAACGTAAAGTTTGCTTGGTCACCAAGCAATCCTACAAAACACTTCATTTTGGTATTTTCGAGGTTAAATGGCACTATAAACGAGTTATAGAAAACAACAACCCTAGAACGAATGTGAATTGGTCATGGTTAACTCTTTTGCAACTCGTGAGACTTTTCAAAAAGAGAGAATGAATGAATCGATGAAAGTGGACTTTCCACATTATAGTGGGATAAACTATAGAGTTTTTGAACACTAACGAACGAGATTTTCCGCAAAATAAAGAAAACGTAAAGTTTGCTTGGTCACCAAGCAATCCTACAAAACACTTCATTTTGGTATTTTCGAGGTTAAATGGCACTATAAACGAGTTATAGAAAACAACAACCCTAGAACGAATGTGAATTGGTCATGGTTAACTCTTTTGCAACTCGTGAGACTTTTCAAAAAGAGAGAATGAGTGAATCGATGAAAGTGCACTTTCCACATTATAGTGGGATAAACTATAGAGTTTTTGAACACTAACGAATGAGATTTTCCGCAAAATAAAGAAAACGTAAAGTTTGCTTGGTCACCAAGCAATCCTACAAAACACTTCATTTTGGTATTTTCGAGGTTAAATGGCACTATAAACGAGTTATAGAAAACAACAACCCTAGAACGAATGTGAATTGGTCATGGTTAACTCTTTTACAACTCGTGAGACTTTTCAAAAAGAGAGAATGAGTGAATCGATGAAAGTGCACTTTCCACATTATAGTGGGATAAGCTATAGAGTTTTTGAGAACTAACGTATGTGATTTTCCGCAAAATGAAGAAAACATAAAGTTTGCTTGGTCACCAAGCAATCCTACAAAACACTTCATTTCGGTATTTTTGAGGTTAAATGGCACTATAAACGAGTTATAGAAAACAACAACCCTAGAACGAATGTGAATTGGTCATAGTTAACTCTTTTGCAACTCGTGAGACTTTTCAAAAAGAGAAAATGAGTGAATCGATGAAAGTGTACTTTCCACATTATAGTGGGATACTATAGAGTTTTTGAACACTAACGAATGTGATTTTACGCAAAATAAAAAAAACGTAAAGTTTGCTTAATCACCAAGCAATCCTACAAAACACTTCATTTTGGTATTTTCGAGGTTAAATGGCACTATAAACGAGTTATAGAAAACAACAACCCTAGAACGAATGTGAATTGATCTTGGTCACTTTTGCAACTCGTGGAACTTTTCAAAAAGAGAGAATGAGTGAATCGATGAAAGTGCACTTTCCACATTATAGTGGGATAAACTATAGAGTTTTTGAACACTAACGAATGTGATTTTCAGCAAAATAAAAAAAACGTAAAGTTTGCTTAATCACCAAGCAATCCTACAAAACACTTCATTTTGGAATTTTCGAGGTTAAATGGCACTATAAACGAGTTATAGAAAACAACTACCCTAGAACGAATGTGAATTGGTCATGGTTAACTCTTTTACAACTCGTGAGACTTTTCAAAAAGAGAGAATGAATGAATCGATGAAAGTGTACTTTCCACATTATAGTGGGATAAACTATAGAGTTTTTGAACACTAACGAATGAGATTTTCCGCAAAATAAAGAAAACGTAAAGTTTGCTTGGTCACCAAGCAATCCTACAAAACACTTCATTTCGGTATTTTCGAGGTTAAATGGCACTATAAACGAGTTATAGAAAACAACAACCCTAGAACGAATGTGAATTGGTCATGGTTAACTCTTTTGCAACTCGTGAGACTTTTCAAAAAGAGAGAATGAGTGAATCGATGAAAGTGTACTTTCCACATTATAGTGGGATAAACTATAGAGTTTTTGAACACTAACGAATGAGATTTTCCGCAAAATAAAGAAAACGTAAAGTTTGCTTGGTCACCAAGCAATCCTACAAAACACTTCATTTTGGTATTTTCGAGGTTAAATGGCACTATAAACGAGTTATAGAAAACAACAACCCTAGAACGAATGTGAATTGGTCATGGTTAACTCTTTTGCAACTCGTGAGACTTTTCAAAAAGAGAGAATGAGTGAATCGATGAAAGTGTACTTTCCACATTATAGTGGGATAAACTATAGAGTTTTTGAACACTAACGAACGAGATTTTCCGCAAAATAAAGAAAACGTAAAGTTTGCTTGGTCACCAAGCAATCCTACAAAACACTTCATTTTGGTATTTTCGAGGTTAAATGGCACTATAAACGAGTTATAGAAAACAACAACCCTAGAACGAATGTGAATTGGTCATGGTTAACTCTTTTGCAACTCGTGAGACTTTTCAAAAAGAGAGAATGAGTGAATCGATGAAAGTGCACTTTCCAGATTATAGTGGGATAAACTATAGAGTTTTTGAACACTAACGAATGAGATTTTCCGCAAAATAAAGAAAACGTAAAGTTTGCTTGGTCACCAAGCAATCCTACAAAACACTTCATTTTGGTATTTTCGAGGTTAAATGGCACTATAAACGAGTTATAGAAAACAACAACCCTAGAACGAATGTGAATTGGTCATGGTTAACTCTTTTACAACTCGTGAGACTTTTCAAAAAGAGAGAATGAGTGAATCGATGAAAGTGCACTTTCCACATTATAGTGGGATAAACTATAGAGTTTTTGAGAACTAACGTATGTGATTTTCCGCAAAATGAAGAAAACATAAAGTTTGCTTGGTCACCAAGCAATCCTACAAAACACTTCATTTCGGTATTTTCGAGGTTAAATGGCACTATAAACGAGTTATAGAAAACAACAACCCTAGAACGAATGTGAATTGGTCATAGTTAACTCTTTTGCAACTCGTGAGACTTTTCAAAAAGAGAAAATGAGTGAATCGATGAAAGTGTACTTTCCACATTATAGTGGGATACTATAGAGTTTTTGAACACTAACGAATGTGATTTTACGCAAAATAAAAAAAACGTAAAGTTTGCTTAATCACCAAGCAATCCTACAAAACACTTCATTTTGGTATTTTCGAGGTTAAATGGCACTATAAACGAGTTATAGAAAACAACAACCCTAGAACGAATGTGAATTGATCTTGGTCACTTTTGCAACTCGTGGAACTTTTCAAAAAGAGAGAATGAGTGAATCGATGAAAGTGCACTTTCCACATTATAGTGGGATAAACTATAGAGTTTTTGAACACTAACGAATGTGATTTTCAGCAAAATAAAAAAAACGTAAAGTTTGCTTAATCACCAAGCAATCCTACAAAACACTTCATTTTGGAATTTTCGAGGTTAAATGGTACTATAAACGAGTTATAGAAACCAACAACCCTAGAACGAATGTGAATTGGTCATGGTTAACTCTTTTACAACTCGTGAGACTTTTCAAAAAGAGAGAATGAGTGAATCGATGAAAGTGCACTTTCCACATTATAGTGGGATAAACTATAGAGTTTTTGAACACTAACGAATGAGATTTTCCGCAAAATAAAGAAAACGTAAAGTTTGCTTGGTCACCAAGCAATCCTACAAAACACTTCATTTTGGTATTTTCGAGGTTAAATGGCACTATAAACGAGTTATAGAAAACAACTACCCTAGAACGAATGTGAATTGGTCATGGTTAACTCTTTTGCAATTCGTGAGACTTTTCAAAAAGAGAGAATGAGTGAATCGATGAAAGTGCACTTTCCACATTATAGTGGGATAAACTATAGAGTTTTTGAACACTAACGAATGAGATTTTCCGCAAAATAAAGAAAACGTAAAGTTTGCTTGGTCACCAAGCAATCCTACAAAACACTTCATTTTGGTATTTTCGAGGTTAAATGGCACTATAAACGAGTTATAGAAAACAACAACCCTAGAACGAATGTGAATTGGTCATGGTTAACTCTTTTACAACTCGTGAGACTTTTCAAAAAGAGAGAATGAGTGAATCGATGAAAGTGCACTTTCCACATTATAGTGGGATAAACTATAGAGTTTTTGAGAACTAACGTATGTGATTTTCCGCAAAATGAAGAAAACATAAAGTTTGCTTGGTCACCAAGCAATCCTACAAAACACTTCATTTCGGTATTTTCGAGGTTAAATGGCACTATAAACGAGTTATAGAAAATAACAACCCTAGAACGAATGTGAATTGGTCATGGTTAACTCTTTTACAACTCGTGAGACTTTTCAAAAAGAGAGAATGAGTGAATCGATGAAAGTGCACTTTCCACATTATAGTGGGATAAACTATAGAGTTTTTGAGAACTAACGTATGTGATTTTCCGCAAAATGAAGAAAACATAAAGTTTGCTTGGTCACCAAGCAATCCTACAAAACACTTCATTTCGGTATTTTCGAGGTTAAATGGCACTATAAACGAGTTATAGAAAATAACAACCCTAGAACGAATGTGAATTGGTCATGGTTAACTCTTTTGCAACTCGTGAGACTTTTCAAAAAGAGAGAATGAATGAATCGATGAAAGTGTACTTTCCACATTATAGTGGGATAAACTATAGAGTTTTTGAACACTAACGAATGAGATTTTCCGCAAAATAAAAAAAACGTAAAGTTTGCTTAATCACCAAGCAATCCTACAAAACACTTCATTTTGGAATTTTCGAGGTTAAATGGCACTATAAACGAGTTATAGAAAACAACTACCCTAGAACGAATGTGAATTGGTCATGGTTAACTCTTTTGCAATTCGTGAGACTTTTCAAAAAGAGAGAATGAGTGAATCGATGAAAGTGCACTTTCCACATTATAGTGGGATAAACTATAGAGTTTTTGAACACTAACGAATGAGATTTTCCGCAAAATAAAGAAAACGTAAAGTTTGCTTGGTCACCAAGCAATCCTACAAAACACTTCATTTTTGTATTTTCGAGGTTAAATGGCACTATAAACGAGTTATAGAAAACAACAACCCTAGAACGAATGTGAATTGGTCATGGTTAACTCTTTTACAACTCGTGAGACTTTTCAAAAAGAGAGAATGAGTGAATCGATGAAAGTGCACTTTCCACATTATAGTGGGATAAACTATAGAGTTTTTGAGAACTAACGTATGTGATTTTCCGCAAAATGAAGAAAACATAAAGTTTGCTTGGTCACCAAGCAATCCTACAAAACACTTCATTTCGGTATTTTCGAGGTTAAATGGCACTATAAACGAGTTATAGAAAACAACAACCCTAGAACGAATGTGAATTGGTCATGGTTAACTCTTTTGCAACTCGTGAGACTTTTCAAAAAGAGAGAATGAATGAATCGATGAAAGTGTACTTTCCACATTATAGTGGGATAAACTATAGAGTTTTTGAACACTAACGAATGAGATTTTCCGCAAAATAAAGAAAACGTAAAGTTTGCTTGGTCACCAAGCAATCCTTCAAAACACTTTATTTTGGTATTTTCGAGGTTAAATGGCACTATAAACGAGTTATAGAAAACAACTACCCTAGAACGAATGTGAATTGGTCATGGTTAACTCTTTTGCAATTCGTGAGACTTTTCAAAAAGAGAGAATGAGTGAATCGATGAACGTGCACTTTCCACATTATAGTGGGATAAACTATAGAGTTTTTGAGAACTAACGTATGTGATTTTCCGCAAAATGAAGAAAACATAAAGTTTGCTTGGTCACCAAGCAATCCTACAAAACACTTCATTTCGGTATTTTCGAGGTTAAATGGCACTATAAACGAGTTATAGAAAACAACAACCCTAGAAGGAATGTGAATTGGTCATAGTTAACTCTTTTGCAACTCGTGAGACTTTTCAAAAAGAGAAAATGAGTGAATCGATGAAAGTGTACTTTCCACATTATAGTGGGATACTATAGAGTTTTTGAACACTAACGAATGTGATTTTCCGCAAAATAAAAAAAACGTAAAGTTTGCTTAATCACCAAGCAATCCTACAAAACACTTCATTTTGGTATTTTCGAGGTTAAATGGCACTATAAACGAGTTATAGAAAACAACAACCCTAGAACGAATGTGAATTTATCTTGGTCACTTTTGCAACTCGTGGAACTTTTCAAAAAGAGAGAATGAGTGAATCGATGAAAGTGCACTTTCCACATTATAGTGGGATAAACTATAGAGTTTTTGAACACTAACGAATGTGATTTTCAGCAAAATAAAAAAAACGTAAAGTTTGCTTAATCACCAAGCAATCCTACAAAACACTTCATTTTGGTATTTTTGAGGTTAAATGGCACTATAAACGAGTTATAGAAAACAACAACCCTAGAACGAATGTGAATTGGTCATGGTTAACTCTTTTGCAACTCGTGAGACTTTTCAAAGAGAGAGAATGAATGAATCGATGAAAGTGTACTTTCCACATTATAGTGGGATAAACTATAGAGTTTTTGAACACTAACGAATGAGATTTTCCGCAAAATAAAGAAAACGTAAAGTTTGCTTGGTCACCAAGCAATCCTACAAAACTCTTCATTTTGGTATTTTCGAGGTTAAATGGCACTATAAACGAGTTATAGAAAACAACTACCCTAGAACGAATGTGAATTGGTCATGGTTAACTCTTTTGCAATTCGTGAGACTTTTCAAAAAGAGAGAATGAGTGAATCGATGAAAGTGCACTTTCCACATTATAGTGGGATAAACTATAGAGTTTTTGAACACTAACGAATGAGATTTTCCGCAAAATAAAGAAAACGTAAAGTTTGCTTGGTCACTAAGCAATCCTACAAAACACTTTATTTTGGTATTTTCGAGGTTAAATGGCACTATAAACGAGTTATAGAAAACAACAACCCTAGAACGAATGTGAATTGGTCATGGTTAACTCTTTTGCAACTCGTGAGACTTTTCAAAAAGAGAGAATGATTGAATCGATGAAAGTGTACTTTCCACATTATAGTGGGATAAACTATAGAGTTTTTGAACACTAACGAATGTGATTTTCCGCAAAATAAAGAAAACGTAAAGTTTGCTTGGTCACCAAGCAATCCTTCAAAACACTTTATTTTGGTATTTTCGAGGTTAAATGGCACTATAAACGAGTTATAGAAAACAACTACCCTAGAACGAATGTGAATTGGTCATGGTTAACTCTTTTGCAATTCGTGAGACTTTTCAAAAAGAGAGAATGAGTGAATCGATGAACGTGCACTTTCCACATTATAGTGGGATAAACTATAGAGTTTTTGAGAACTAACGTATGTGATTTTCCGCAAAATGAAGAAAACATAAAGTTTGCTTGGTCACCAAGCAATCCTACAAAACACTTCATTTCGGTATTTTCGAGGTTAAATGGCACTATAAACGAGTTATAGAAAACAACAACCCTAGAAGGAATGTGAATTGGTCATAGTTAACTCTTTTGCAACTCGTGAGACTTTTCAAAAAGAGAAAATGAGTGAATCGATGAAAGTGTACTTTCCACATTATAGTGGGATACTATAGAGTTTTTGAACACTAACGAATGTGATTTTCCGCAAAATAAAAAAAACGTAAAGTTTGCTTAATCACCAAGCAATCCTACAAAACACTTCATTTTGGTATTTTCGAGGTTAAATGGCACTATAAACGAGTTATAGAAAACAACAACCCTAGAACGAATGTGAATTTATCTTGGTCACTTTTGCAACTCGTGGAACTTTTCAAAAAGAGAGAATGAGTGAATCGATGAAAGTGCACTTTCCACATTATAGTGGGATAAACTATAGAGTTTTTGAACACTAACGAATGTGATTTTCAGCAAAATAAAAAAAACGTAAAGTTTGCTTAATCACCAAGCAATCCTACAAAACACTTCATTTTGGTATTTTTGAGGTTAAATGGCACTATAAACGAGTTATAGAAAACAACAACCCTAGAACGAATGTGAATTGGTCATGGTTAACTCTTTTGCAACTCGTGAGACTTTTCAAAGAGAGAGAATGAATGAATCGATGAAAGTGTACTTTCCACATTATAGTGGGATAAACTATAGAGTTTTTGAACACTAACGAATGAGATTTTCCGCAAAATAAAGAAAACGTAAAGTTTGCTTGGTCACCAAGCAATCCTACAAAACTCTTCATTTTGTTATTTTCGAGGTTAAATGGCACTATAAACGAGTTATAGAAAACAACTACCCTAGAACGAATGTGAATTGGTCATGGTTAACTCTTTTGCAATTCGTGAGACTTTTCAAAAAGAGAGAATGAGTGAATCGATGAAAGTGCACTTTCCACATTATAGTGGGATAAACTATAGAGTTTTTGAACACTAACGAATGAGATTTTCCGCAAAATAAAGAAAACGTAAAGTTTGCTTGGTCACTAAGCAATCCTACAAAACACTTTATTTTGGTATTTTCGAGGTTAAATGGCACTATAAACGAGTTATAGAAAACAACAACCCTAGAACGAATGTGAATTGGTCATGGTTAACTCTTTTACAACTCGTGAGACTTTTCAAAAAGAGAGAATGAGTGAATCGATGAAAGTGCACTTTCCACATTATAGTGGGATAAACTATAGAGTTTTTGAGAACTAACGTATGTGATTTTCCGCAAAATGAAGAAAACATAAAGTTTGCTTGGTCACCAAGCAATCCTACAAAACACTTCATTTCGGTATTTTCGAGGTTAAATGGCACTATAAACGAGTTATAGAAAATAACAACCCTAGAACGAATGTGAATTGGTCATGGTTAACTCTTTTGCAACTCGTGAGACTTTTCAAAAAGAGAGAATGAATGAATCGATGAAAGTGTACTTTCCACATTATAGTGGGATAAACTATAGAGTTTTTGAACACTAACGAATGAGATTTTCCGCAAAATAAAGAAAACGTAAAGTTTGCTTAATCACCAAGCAATCCTACAAAACACTTCATTTTGGAATTTTCGAGGTTAAATGGCACTATAAACGAGTTATAGAAAACAACAACCCTAGAACGAATGTGAATTGGTCATGGTTAACTCTTTTACAACTCGTGAGACTTTTCAAAAAGTGAGAATGAGTGAATCGATGAAAGTGCACTTTCCACATTATAGTGGGATAAACTATAGAGTTTTTGAACACTAACGAATGAGATTTTCCGCAAAATAAAGAAAACGTAAAGTTTGCTTGGTCACCAAGCAATCCTACAAAACACTTCATTTTGGTATTTTCGAGGTTAAATGGCACTATAAACGAGTTATAGAAAACAACTACCCTAGAACGAATGTGAATTGGTCATGGTTAACTCTTTTGCAATTCGTGAGACTTTTCAAAAAGAGAGAATGAGTGAATCGATGAAAGTGCACTTTCCACATTATAGTGGGATAAACTATAGAGTTTTTGAACACTAACTAATGAGATTTTCCGCAAAATAAAGAAAACGTAAAGTTGGCTTGGTCACCAAGCAATCCTACAAAACACTTCATTTTTGTATTTTCGAGGTTAAATGGCACTATAAACGAGTTATAGAAAACAACAACCCTAGAACGAATGTGAATTGGTCATGGTTAACTCTTTTACAACTCGTGAGACTTTTCAAAAAGAGAGAATGAGTGAATCGATGAAAGTGCACTTTCCACATTATAGTGGGATAAACTATAGAGTTTTTGAGAACTAACGTATGTGATTTTCCGCAAAATGAAGAAAACATAAAGTTTGCTTGGTCACCAAGCAATCCTACAAAACACTTCATTTCGGTATTTTCGAGGTTAAATGGCACTATAAACGAGTTATAGAAAATAACAACCCTAGAACGAATGTGAATTGGTCATGGTTAACTCTTTTGCAACTCGTGAGACTTTTCAAAAAGAGAGAATGAATGAATCGATGAAAGTGTACTTTCCACATTATAGTGGGATAAACTATAGAGTTTTTGAACACTAACGAATGAGATTTTCCGCAAAATAAAGAAAACGTAAAGTTTGCTTGGTCACCAAGCAATCCTACAAAACTCTTCATTTTGGTATTTTCGAGGTTAAATGGCACTATAAACGAGTTATAGAAAACAACTACCCTAGAACGAATGTGAATTGGTCATGGTTAACTCTTTTGCAACTCGTGAGACTTTTCAAAAAGAGAGAATGAGTGAATCGATGAAAGTGTACTTTCCACATTATAGTGGGATAAACTATAGAGTTTTTGAACACTAACGAATGAGATTTTCCGCAAAATAAAGAAAACGTAAAGTTTGCTTGGTCACCAAGCAATCCTACAAAACACTTCATTTTGGTATTTTCGAGGTTAAATGGCACTATAAACGAGTTATAGAAAACAACAACCCTAGAACGAATGTGAATTGGTCATGGTTAACTCTTTTGCAACTCGTGAGACTTTTCAAAAAGAGAGAATGAGTGAATCGATGAAAGTGCACTTTCCACATTATAGTGGGATAAACTATAGAGTTTTTGAGAACTAACGTATGTGATTTTCCGCAAAATGAAGAAAACATAAAGTTTGCTTGGTCACCAAGCAATCCTACAAAACACTTCATTTCGGTATTTTCGAGGTTAAATGGCACTATAAACGAGTTATAGAAAACAACAACCCTAGAACGAATGTGAATATGTCATAGTTAACTCTTTTGCAACTCGTGAGACTTTTCAAAAAGAGAAAATGAGTGAATCGATGAAAGTGTACTTTCCACATTATAGTGGGATACTATAGAGTTTTTGAACACTAACGAATGTGATTTTACACAAAATAAAAAAAACGTAAAGTTTGCTTAATCACCAAGCAATCCTACAAAACACTTCATTTTGGTATTTTCGAGGTTAAATGGCACTATAAACGAGTTATAGAAAACAACAACCCTAGAACGAATGTGAATTGATCTTGGTCACTTTTGCAACTCGTGGAACTTTTCAAAAAGAGAGAATGAGTGAATCGATGAAAGTGCACTTTCCACATTATAGTGGGATAAACTATAGAGTTTTTGAACACTAACGAATGTGATTTTCAGCAAAATAAAAAAAAACGTAAAGTTTGCTTAATCACCAAGCAATCCTGCAAAACACTTCATTTTGGAATTTTCGAGGTTAAATGGCACTATAAACGAGTTATAGAAAACAACAACCCTAGAACGAATGTGAATTGGTCATGGTTAACTCTTTTGCAACTCGTGAGACTTTTCAAAAAGAGAGAATGAATGAATCGATGAAAGTGTACTTTCCACATTATAGTGGGATAAACTATAGAGTTTTTGAACACTAACGAATGAGATTTTCCGCAAAATAAAGAAAACGTAAAGTTTGCTTGGTCACCAAGCAATCCTACAAAACACTTCATTTTGGTATTTTCGAGGTTAAATGGCACTATAAACGAGTTATAGAAAACAACTACCCTAGAACGAATGTGAATTGGTCATGGTTAACTCTTTTGCAATTCGTGAGACTTTTCAAAAAGAGAGAATGAGTGAATCGATGAAAGTGCACTTTCCACATTATAGTGGGATAAACTATAGAGTTTTTGAACACTAACGAATGAGATTTTCCGCAAAATAAAGAAAACGTAAAGTTTGCTTGGTCACCAAGCAATCCTACAAAACACTTCATTTTGGTATTTTCGAGGTTAAATGGCACTATAAACGAGTTATAGAAAACAACAACCCTAGAACGAATGTGAATTGGTCATGGTTAACTCTTTTACAACTCGTGAGACTTTTCAAAAAGAGAGAATGAGTGAATCGATGAAAGTGCACTTTCCACATTATAGTGGGATAAACTATAGAGTTTTTGAGAACTAACGTATGTGATTTTCCGCAAAATGAAGAAAACATAAAGTTTGCTTGGTCACCAAGCAATCCTACAAAACACTTCATTTCGGTATTTTCGAGGTTAAATGGCACTATAAACGAGTTATAGAAAACAACAACCCTAGAACGAATGTGAATTGGCCATGGTTAACTCTTTTACAACTCGTGAGACTTTTCAAAAAGAGAGAATGAGTGAATCGATGAAAGTGCACTTTCCACATTATAGTGGGATAAACTATAGAGTTTTTGAGAACTAACGTATGTGATTTTCCGCAAAATGAAGAAAACATAAAGTTTGCTTGGTCACCAAGCAATCCTACAAAACACTTCATTTCGGTATTTTCGAGGTTAAATGGCACTATAAACGAGTTATAGAAAACAACAACCCTAGAACGAATGTGAATATGTCATAGTTAACTCTTTTGCAACTCGTGAGACTTTTCAAAAAGAGAAAATGAGTGAATCGATGAAAGTGTACTTTCCACATTATAGTGGGATACTATAGAGTTTTTGAACACTAACGAATGTGATTTTACGCAAAATAAAAAAAACGTAAAGTTTGCTTAATCACCAAGCAATCCTACAAAACACTTCATTTTGGTATTTTCGAGGTTAAATGGCACTATAAACGAGTTATAGAAAACAACAACCCTAGAACGAATGTGAATTGATCTTGGTCACTTTTGCAACTCGTGGAACTTTTCAAAAAGAGAGAATGAGTGAATCGATGAAAGTGCACTTTCCACATTATAGTGGGATAAACTATAGAGTTTTTGAACACTAACGAATGTGATTTTCAGCAAAATAAAAAAAAACGTAAAGTTTGCTTAATCACCAAGCAATCCTACAAAACACTTCATTTTGGAATTTTCGAGGTTAAATGGCACTATAAACGAGTTATAGAAAACAACAACCCTAGAACGAATGTGAATTGGTCATGGTTAACTCTTTTGCAACTCGTGAGACTTTTCAAAAAGAGAGAATGAATGAATCGATGAAAGTGTACTTTCCACATTATAGTGGGATAAACTATAGAGTTTTTGAACACTAACGAATGAGATTTTCCGCAAAATAAAGAAAACGTAAAGTTTGCTTGGTCACCAAGCAATCCTACAAAACACTTCATTTTGGTATTTTCGAGGTTAAATGGCACTATAAACGAGTTATAGAAAACAACTACCCTAGAACGAATGTGAATTGGTCATGGTTAACTCTTTTGCAATTCGTGAGACTTTTCAAAAAGAGAGAATGAGTGAATCGATGAAAGTGCACTTTCCACATTATAGTGGGATAAACTATAGAGTTTTTGAACACTAACGAATGAGATTTTCCGCAAAATAAAGAAAACGTAAAGTTTGCTTGGTCACCAAGCAATCCTACAAAACACTTCATTTTGGTATTTTCGAGGTTAAATGGCACTATAAACGAGTTATAGAAAACAACAACCCTAGAACGAATGTGAATTGGTCATGGTTAACTCTTTTACAACTCGTGAGACTTTTCAAAAAGAGAGAATGAGTGAATCGATGAAAGTGCACTTTCCACATTATAGTGGGATAAACTATAGAGTTTTTGAGAACTAACGTATGTGATTTTCCGCAAAATGAAGAAAACATAAAGTTTGCTTGGTCACCAAGCAATCCTACAAAACACTTCATTTCGGTATTTTCGAGGTTAAATGGCACTATAAACGAGTTATAGAAAACAACAACCCTAGAACGAATGTGAATTGGTCATGGTTAACTCTTTTGCAACTCGTGAGACTTTTCAAAAAGAGAGAATGATTGAATCGATGAAAGTGTACTTTCCACATTATAGTGGGATAAACTATAGAGTTTTTGAACACTAACGAATGTGATTTTCCGCAAAATAAAGAAAACGTAAAGTTTGCTTGGTCACCAAGCAATCCTTCAAAACACTTCATTTTGGTATTTTCGAGGTTAAATGACACTATAAACGAGTTATAGAAAACAACTACCCTAGAACGAATGTGAATTGGTCATGGTTAACTCTTTTGCAATTCGTGAGACTTTTCAAAAAGAGAGAATGAGTGAATCGATGAACGTGCACTTTCCACATTATAGTGGGATAAACTATAGAGTTTTTGAGAACTAACGTATGTGATTTTCCGCAAAATGAAGAAAACATAAAGTTTGCTTGGTCACCAAGCAATCCTACAAAACACTTCATTTCGGTATTTTCGAGGTTAAATGGCACTATAAACGAGTTATAGAAAACAACAACCCTAGAAGGAATGTGAATTGGTCATAGTTAACTCTTTTGCAACTCGTGAGACTTTTCAAAAAGAGAAAATGAGTGAATCGATGAAAGTGTACTTTCCACATTATAGTGGGATACTATAGAGTTTTTGAACACTAACGAATGTGATTTTCCGCAAAATAAAAAAAACGTAAAGTTTGCTTAATCACCAAGCAATCCTACAAAACACTTCATTTTGGTATTTTCGAGGTTAAATGGCACTATAAACGAGTTATAGAAAACAACAACCCTAGAACGAATGTGAATTTATCTTGGTCACTTTTGCAACTCGTGGAACTTTTCAAAAAGAGAGAATGAGTGAATCGATGAAAGTGCACTTTCCACATTATAGTGGGATAAACTATAGAGTTTTTGAACACTAACGAATGTGATTTTCAGCAAAATAAAAAAAACGTAAAGTTTGCTTAATCACCAAGCAATCCTACAAAACACTTCATTTTGGTATTTTTGAGGTTAAATGGCACTATAAACGAGTTATAGAAAACAACAACCCTAGAACGAATGTGAATTGGTCATGGTTAACTCTTTTGCAACTCGTGAGACTTTTCAAAGAGAGAGAATGAATGAATCGATGAAAGTGTACTTTCCACATTATAGTGGGATAAACTATAGAGTTTTTGAACACTAACGAATGAGATTTTCCGCAAAATAAAGAAAACGTAAAGTTTGCTTGGTCACCAAGCAATCCTACAAAACTCTTCATTTTGGTATTTTCGAGGTTAAATGGCACTATAAACGAGTTATAGAAAACAACTACCCTAGAACGAATGTGAATTGGTCATGGTTAACTCTTTTACAACTCGTGAGACTTTTCAAAAAGAGAGAATGAATGAATCGATGAAAGTGTACTTTCCACATTATAGTGGGATAAACTATAGAGTTTTTGAACACTAACGAATGAGATTTTCCGCAAAATAAAGAAAACGTAAAGTTTGCTTGGTCACCAAGCAATCCTACAAAACACTTCATTTCGGTATTTTCGAGGTTAAATGGCACTATAAACGAGTTATAGAAAACAACAACCCTAGAACGAATGTGAATTGGTCATGGTTAACTCTTTTGCAACTCGTGAGACTTTTCAAAAAGAGAGAATGAGTGAATCGATGAAAGTGTACTTTCCACATTATAGTGGGATAAACTATAGAGTTTTTAAACACTAACGAATGAGATTTTCCGCAAAATAAAGAAAACGTAAAGTTTGCTTGGTCACCAAGCAATCCTACAAAACACTTCATTTTGGTATTTTCGAGGTTAAATGGCACTATAAACGAGTTATAGAAAACAACAACCCTAGAACGAATGTGAATTGGTCATGGTTAACTCTTTTGCAACTCGTGAGACTTTTCAAAAAGAGAGAATGAGTGAATCGATGAAAGTGTACTTTCCACATTATAGTGGGATAAACTATAGAGTTTTTGAACACTAACGAATGAGATTTTCCGCAAAATAAAGAAAACGTAAAGTTTGCTTGGTCACCAAGCAATCCTACAAAACACTTCATTTTGGTATTTTCGAGGTTAAATGGCACTATAAACGAGTTATAGAAAACAACAACCCTAGAACGAATGTGAATTGGTCATGGTTAACTCTTTTGCAACTCGTGAGACTTTTCAAAAAGAGAGAATGAGTGAATCGATGAAAGTGCACTTTCCACATTATAGTGGGATAAACTATAGAGTTTTTGAACACTAACGAATGAGATTTTCCGCAAAATAAAGAAAACGTAAAGTTTGCTTGGTCACCAAGCAATCCTACAAAACACTTCATTTTGGTATTTTCGAGGTTAAATGGCACTATAAACGAGTTATAGAAAACAACAACCCTAGAACGAATGTGAATTGGTCATGGTTAACTCTTTTACAACTCGTGAGACTTTTCAAAAAGAGAGAATGAGTGAATCGATGAAAGTGCACTTTCCACATTATAGTGGGATAAACTATAGAGTTTTTGAGAACTAACGTATGTGATTTTCCGCAAAATGAAGAAAACATAAAGTTTGCTTGGTCACCAAGCAATCCTACAAAACACTTCATTTCGGTATTTTTGAGGTTAAATGGCACTATAAACGAGTTATAGAAAACAACAACCCTAGAACGAATGTGAATTGGTCATAGTTAACTCTTTTGCAACTCGTGAGACTTTTCAAAAAGAGAAAATGAGTGAATCGATGAAAGTGTACTTTCCACATTATAGTGGGATACTATAGAGTTTTTGAACACTAACGAATGTGATTTTACGCAAAATAAAAAAAACGTAAAGTTTGCTTAATCACCAAGCAATCCTACAAAACACTTCATTTTGGTATTTTCGAGGTTAAATGGCACTATAAACGAGTTATAGAAAACAACAACCCTAGAACGAATGTGAATTGATCTTGGTCACTTTTGCAACTCGTGGAACTTTTCAAAAAGAGAGAATGAGTGAATCGATGAAAGTGCACTTTCCACATTATAGTGGGATAAACTATAGAGTTTTTGAACACTAACGAATGTGATTTTCAGCAAAATAAAAAAAACGTAAAGTTTGCTTAATCACCAAGCAATCCTACAAAACACTTCATTTTGGAATTTTCGAGGTTAAATGGCACTATAAACGAGTTATAGAAAACAACAACCCTAGAACGAATGTGAATTGGTCATGGTTAACTCTTTTGCAACTCGTGAGACTTTTCAAAAAGAGAGAATGAGTGAATCGATGAAAGTGTACTTTCCACATTATAGTGGGATAAACTATAGAGTTTTTAAACACTAACGAATGAGATTTTCCGCAAAATAAAGAAAACGTAAAGTTTGCTTGGTCACCAAGCAATCCTACAAAACACTTCATTTTGGTATTTTCGAGGTTAAATGGCACTATAAACGAGTTATAGAAAACAACAACCCTAGAACGAATGTGAATTGGTCATGGTTAACTCTTTTGCAACTCGTGAGACTTTTCAAAAAGAGAGAATGAGTGAATCGATGAAAGTGTACTTTCCACATTATAGTGGGATAAACTATAGAGTTTTTGAACACTAACGAATGAGATTTTCCGCAAAATAAAGAAAACGTAAAGTTTGCTTGGTCACCAAGCAATCCTACAAAACACTTCATTTTGGTATTTTCGAGGTTAAATGGCACTATAAACGAGTTATAGAAAACAACAACCCTAGAACGAATGTGAATTGGTCATGGTTAACTCTTTTGCAACTCGTGAGACTTTTCAAAAAGAGAGAATGAGTGAATCGATGAAAGTGCACTTTCCACATTATAGTGGGATAAACTATAGAGTTTTTGAACACTAACGAATGAGATTTTCCGCAAAATAAAGAAAACGTAAAGTTTGCTTGGTCACCAAGCAATCCTACAAAACACTTCATTTTGGTATTTTCGAGGTTAAATGGCACTATAAACGAGTTATAGAAAACAACAACCCTAGAACGAATGTGAATTGGTCATGGTTAACTCTTTTACAACTCGTGAGACTTTTCAAAAAGAGAGAATGAGTGAATCGATGAAAGTGCACTTTCCACATTATAGTGGGATAAACTATAGAGTTTTTGAGAACTAACGTATGTGATTTTCCGCAAAATGAAGAAAACATAAAGTTTGCTTGGTCACCAAGCAATCCTACAAAACACTTCATTTCGGTATTTTCGAGGTTAAATGGCACTATAAACGAGTTATAGAAAACAACAACCCTAGAACGAATGTGAATTGGTCATGGTTAACTCTTTTGCAACTCGTGAGACTTTTCAAAAAGAGAGAATGATTGAATCGATGAAAGTGTACTTTCCACATTATAGTGGGATAAACTATAGAGTTTTTGAACACTAACGAATGTGATTTTCCGCAAAATAAAGAAAACGTAAAGTTTGCTTGGTCACCAAGCAATCCTTCAAAACACTTCATTTTGGTATTTTCGAGGTTAAATGACACTATAAACGAGTTATAGAAAACAACTACCCTAGAACGAATGTGAATTGGTCATGGTTAACTCTTTTGCAATTCGTGAGACTTTTCAAAAAGAGAGAATGAGTGAATCGATGAACGTGCACTTTCCACATTATAGTGGGATAAACTATAGAGTTTTTGAGAACTAACGTATGTGATTTTCCGCAAAATGAAGAAAACATAAAGTTTGCTTGGTCACCAAGCAATCCTACAAAACACTTCATTTCGGTATTTTCGAGGTTAAATGGCACTATAAACGAGTTATAGAAAACAACAACCCTAGAAGGAATGTGAATTGGTCATAGTTAACTCTTTTGCAACTCGTGAGACTTTTCAAAAAGAGAAAATGAGTGAATCGATGAAAGTGTACTTTCCACATTATAGTGGGATACTATAGAGTTTTTGAACACTAACGAATGTGATTTTCCGCAAAATAAAAAAAACGTAAAGTTTGCTTAATCACCAAGCAATCCTACAAAACACTTCATTTTGGTATTTTCGAGGTTAAATGGCACTATAAACGAGTTATAGAAAACAACAACCCTAGAACGAATGTGAATTTATCTTGGTCACTTTTGCAACTCGTGGAACTTTTCAAAAAGAGAGAATGAGTGAATCGATGAAAGTGCACTTTCCACATTATAGTGGGATAAACTATAGAGTTTTTGAACACTAACGAATGTGATTTTCAGCAAAATAAAAAAAACGTAAAGTTTGCTTAATCACCAAGCAATCCTACAAAACACTTCATTTTGGTATTTTTGAGGTTAAATGGCACTATAAACGAGTTATAGAAAACAACAACCCTAGAACGAATGTGAATTGGTCATGGTTAACTCTTTTGCAACTCGTGAGACTTTTCAAAGAGAGAGAATGAATGAATCGATGAAAGTGTACTTTCCACATTATAGTGGGATAAACTATAGAGTTTTTGAACACTAACGAATGAGATTTTCCGCAAAATAAAGAAAACGTAAAGTTTGCTTGGTCACCAAGCAATCCTACAAAACTCTTCATTTTGGTATTTTCGAGGTTAAATGGCACTATAAACGAGTTATAGAAAACAACTACCCTAGAACGAATGTGAATTGGTCATGGTTAACTCTTTTACAACTCGTGAGACTTTTCAAAAAGAGAGAATGAATGAATCGATGAAAGTGTACTTTCCACATTATAGTGGGATAAACTATAGAGTTTTTGAACACTAACGAATGAGATTTTCCGCAAAATAAAGAAAACGTAAAGTTTGCTTGGTCACCAAGCAATCCTACAAAACACTTCATTTCGGTATTTTCGAGGTTAAATGGCACTATAAACGAGTTATAGAAAACAACAACCCTAGAACGAATGTGAATTGGTCATGGTTAACTCTTTTGCAACTCGTGAGACTTTTCAAAAAGAGAGAATGAGTGAATCGATGAAAGTGTACTTTCCACATTATAGTGGGATAAACTATAGAGTTTTTAAACACTAACGAATGAGATTTTCCGCAAAATAAAGAAAACGTAAAGTTTGCTTGGTCACCAAGCAATCCTACAAAACACTTCATTTTGGTATTTTCGAGGTTAAATGGCACTATAAACGAGTTATAGAAAACAACAACCCTAGAACGAATGTGAATTGGTCATGGTTAACTCTTTTGCAACTCGTGAGACTTTTCAAAAAGAGAGAATGAGTGAATCGATGAAAGTGTACTTTCCACATTATAGTGGGATAAACTATAGAGTTTTTGAACACTAACGAATGAGATTTTCCGCAAAATAAAGAAAACGTAAAGTTTGCTTGGTCACCAAGCAATCCTACAAAACACTTCATTTTGGTATTTTCGAGGTTAAATGGCACTATAAACGAGTTATAGAAAACAACAACCCTAGAACGAATGTGAATTGGTCATGGTTAACTCTTTTGCAACTCGTGAGACTTTTCAAAAAGAGAGAATGAGTGAATCGATGAAAGTGCACTTTCCACATTATAGTGGGATAAACTATAGAGTTTTTGAACACTAACGAATGAGATTTTCCGCAAAATAAAGAAAACGTAAAGTTTGCTTGGTCACCAAGCAATCCTACAAAACACTTCATTTTGGTATTTTCGAGGTTAAATGGCACTATAAACGAGTTATAGAAAACAACAACCCTAGAACGAATGTGAATTGGTCATGGTTAACTCTTTTACAACTCGTGAGACTTTTCAAAAAGAGAGAATGAGTGAATCGATGAAAGTGCACTTTCCACATTATAGTGGGATAAACTATAGAGTTTTTGAGAACTAACGTATGTGATTTTCCGCAAAATGAAGAAAACATAAAGTTTGCTTGGTCACCAAGCAATCCTACAAAACACTTCATTTCGGTATTTTTGAGGTTAAATGGCACTATAAACGAGTTATAGAAAACAACAACCCTAGAACGAATGTGAATTGGTCATAGTTAACTCTTTTGCAACTCGTGAGACTTTTCAAAAAGAGAAAATGAGTGAATCGATGAAAGTGTACTTTCCACATTATAGTGGGATACTATAGAGTTTTTGAACACTAACGAATGTGATTTTACGCAAAATAAAAAAAACGTAAAGTTTGCTTAATCACCAAGCAATCCTACAAAACACTTCATTTTGGTATTTTCGAGGTTAAATGGCACTATAAACGAGTTATAGAAAACAACAACCCTAGAACGAATGTGAATTGATCTTGGTCACTTTTGCAACTCGTGGAACTTTTCAAAAAGAGAGAATGAGTGAATCGATGAAAGTGCACTTTCCACATTATAGTGGGATAAACTATAGAGTTTTTGAACACTAACGAATGTGATTTTCAGCAAAATAAAAAAAACGTAAAGTTTGCTTAATCACCAAGCAATCCTACAAAACACTTCATTTTGGAATTTTCGAGGTTAAATGGCACTATAAACGAGTTATAGAAAACAACAACCCTAGAACGAATGTGAATTGGTCATGGTTAACTCTTTTGCAACTCGTGAGACTTTTCAAAAAGAGAGAATGAATGAATCGATGAAAGTGTACTTTCCACATTATAGTGGGATAAACTATAGAGTTTTTGAACACTAACGAATGAGATTTTCCGCAAAATAAAGAAAACGTAAAGTTTGCTTGGTCACCAAGCAATCCTACAAAACACTTCATTTTGGTATTTTCGAGGTTAAATGGCACTATAAACGAGTTATAGAAAATAACTACCCTAGAACGAATGTGAATTGGTCATGGTTAACTCTTTTGCAATTCGTGAGACTTTTCAAAAAGAGAGAATGAGTGAATCGATGAAAGTGCACTTTCCACATTATAGTGGGATAAACTATAGAGTTTTTGAACACTAACGAATGAGATTTTCCGCAAAATAAAGAAAACGTAAAGTTTGCTTGGTCACCAAGCAATCCTACAAAACACTTCATTTTGGTATTTTCGAGGTTAAATGGCACTATAAACGAGTTATAGAAAACAACAACCCTAGAACGAATGTGAATTGGTCATGGTTAACTCTTTTACAACTCGTGAGACTTTTCAAAAAGAGAGAATGAGTGAATCGATGAAAGTGCACTTTCCACATTATAGTGGGATAAACTATAGAGTTTTTGAGAACTAACGTATGTGATTTTCCGCAAAATGAAGAAAACATAAAGTTTGCTTGGTCACCAAGCAATCCTACAAAACACTTCATTTCGGTATTTTCGAGGTTAAATGGCACTATAAACGAGTTATAGAAAACAACAACCCTAGAACGAATGTGAATTGGTCATGGTTAACTCTTTTGCAACTAGTGAGACTTTTCAAAAAGAGAGAATGAATGAATCGATGAAAGTGTACTTTCCACATTATAGTGGGATAAACTATAGAGTTTTTGAACACTAACGAATGAGATTTTCCGCAAAATAAAGAAAACGTAAAGTTTGCTTGGTCACCAAGCAATCCTACAAAACTCTTCATTTTGGTATTTTCGAGGTTAAATGGCACTATAAACGAGTTATAGAAAACAACTACCCTAGAACGAATGTGAATTGGTCATGGTTAACTCTTTTACAACTCGTGAGACTTTTCAAAAAGAGAGAATGAATGAATCGATGAGAGTGTACTTTCCACATTATAGTGGGATAAACTATAGAGTTTTTGAACACTAACGAATGAGATTTTCCGCAAAATAAAGAAAACGTAAAGTTTGCTTGGTCACCAAGCAATCCTACAAAACACTTCATTTCGGTATTTTCGAGGTTAAATGGCACTATAAACGAGTTATAGAAAACAACAACCCTAGAACGAATGTGAATTGGTCATGGTTAACTCTTTTGCAACTCGTGAGACTTTTCAAAAAGAGAGAATGAGTGAATCGATGAAAGTGTACTTTCCACATTATAGTGGGATAAACTATAGAGTTTTTGAACACTAACGAATGAGATTTTCCGCAAAATAAAGAAAACGTAAAGTTTGCTTGGTCACCAAGCAATCCTACAAAACACTTCATTTTGGTATTTTCGAGGTTAAATGGCACTATAAACGAGTTATAGAAAACAACAACCCTAGAACGAATGTGAATTGGTCATGGTTAACTCTTTTGCAACTCGTGAGACTTTTCAAAAAGAGAGAATGAGTGAATCGATGAAAGTGGACTTTCCACATTATAGTGGGATAAACTATAGAGTTTTTGAACACTAACGAACGAGATTTTCCGCAAAATAAAGAAAACGTAAAGTTTGCTTGGTCACCAAGCAATCCTACAAAACACTTCATTTTGGTATTTTCGAGGTTAAATGGCACTATAAACGAGTTATAGAAAACAACAACCCTAGAACGAATGTGAATTGGTCATGGTTAACTCTTTTGCAACTCGTGAGACTTTTCAAAAAGAGAGAATGAGTGAATCGATGAAAGTGTACTTTCCACATTATAGTGGGATAAACTATAGAGTTTTTGAACACTAACGAATGAGATTTTCCGCAAAATAAAGAAAACGTAAAGTTTGCTTGGTCACCAAGCAATCCTACAAAACACTTCATTTTGGTATTTTCGAGGTTAAATGGCACTATAAACGAGTTATAGAAAACAACAACCCTAGAACGAATGTGAATTGGTCATGGTTAACTCTTTTGCAACTCGTGAGACTTTTCAAAAAGAGAGAATGAGTGAATCGATGAAAGTGCACTTTCCACATTATAGTGGGATAAACTATAGAGTTTTTGAACACTAACGAATGAGATTTTCCGCAAAATAAAGAAAACGTAAAGTTTGCTTGGTCACCAAGCAATCCTACAAAACACTTCATTTTGGTATTTTCGAGGTTAAATGGCACTATAAACGAGTTATAGAAAACAACAACCCTAGAACGAATGTGAATTGGTCATGGTTAACTCTTTTACAACTCGTGAGACTTTTCAAAAAGAGAGAATGAGTGAATCGATGAAAGTGCACTTTCCACATTATAGTGGGATAAACTATAGAGTTTTTGAGAACTAACGTATGTGATTTTCCGCAAAATGAAGAAAACATAAAGTTTGCTTGGTCACCAAGCAATCCTACAAAACACTTCATTTCGGTATTTTTGAGGTTAAATGGCACTATAAACGAGTTATAGAAAACAACAACCCTAGAACGAATGTGAATTGGTCATAGTTAACTCTTTTGCAACTCGTGAGACTTTTCAAAAAGAGAAAATGAGTGAATCGATGAAAGTGTACTTTCCACATTATAGTGGGATACTATAGAGTTTTTGAACACTAACGAATGTGATTTTACGCAAAATAAAAAAAACGTAAAGTTTGCTTAATCACCAAGCAATCCTACAAAACACTTCATTTTGGTATTTTCGAGGTTAAATGGCACTATAAACGAGTTATAGAAAACAACAACCCTAGAACGAATGTGAATTGATCTTGGTCACTTTTGCAACTCGTGGAACTTTTCAAAAAGAGAGAATGAGTGAATCGATGAAAGTGCACTTTCCACATTATAGTGGGATAAACTATAGAGTTTTTGAACACTAACGAATGTGATTTTCAGCAAAATAAAAAAAACGTAAAGTTTGCTTAATCACCAAGCAATCTTACAAAACACTTCATTTTGGAATTTTCGAGGTTAAATGGCACTATAAACGAGTTATAGAAAACAACAACCCTAGAACGAATGTGAATTGGTCATGGTTAACTCTTTTGCAACTCGTGAGACTTTTCAAAAAGAGAGAATGAATGAATCGATGAAAGTGTACTTTCCACATTATAGTGGGATAAACTATAGAGTTTTTGAACACTAACGAATGAGATTTTCCGCAAAATAAAGAAAACGTAAAGTTTGCTTGGTCACCAAGCAATCCTACAAAACACTTCATTTTGGTATTTTCGAGGTTAAATGGCACTATAAACGAGTTATAGAAAACAACTACCCTAGAACGAATGTGAATTGGTCATGGTTAACTCTTTTGCAATTCGTGAGACTTTTCAAAAAGAGAGAATGAGTGAATCGATGAAAGTGCACTTTCCACATTATAGTGGGATAAACTATAGAGTTTTTGAACACTAACGAATGAGATTTTCCGCAAAATAAAGAAAACGTAAAGTTTGCTTGGTCACCAAGCAATCCTACAAAACACTTCATTTTGGTATTTTCGAGGTTAAATGGCACTATAAACGAGTTATAGAAAACAACAACCCTAGAACGAATGTGAATTGGTCATGGTTAACTCTTTTGCAACTCGTGAGACTTTTCAAAAAGAGAGAATGAGTGAATCGATGAAAGTGGACTTTCCACATTATAGTGGGATAAACTATAGAGTTTTTGAACACTAACGAACGAGATTTTCCGCAAAATAAAGAAAACGTAAAGTTTGCTTGGTCACCAAGCAATCCTACAAAACACTTCATTTTGGTATTTTCGAGGTTAAATGGCACTATAAACGAGTTATAGAAAACAACTACCCTAGAACGAATGTGAATTGGTCATGGTTAACTCTTTTGCAATTCGTGAGACTTTTCAAAAAGAGAGAATGAGTGAATCGATGAAAGTGCACTTTCCACATTATAGTGGGATAAACTATAGAGTTTTTGAACACTAACGAATGAGATTTTCCGCAAAATAAAGAAAACGTAAAGTTTGCTTGGTCACCAAGCAATCCTACAAAACACTTCATTTTGGTATTTTCGAGGTTAAATGGCACTATAAACGAGTTATAGAAAACAACTACCCTAGAACGAATGTGAATTGGTCATGGTTAACTCTTTTACAACTCGTGAGACTTTTCAAAAAGAGAGAATGAATGAATCGATGAAAGTGTACTTTCCACATTATAGTGGGATAAACTATAGAGTTTTTGAACACTAACGAATGAGATTTTCCGCAAAATAAAGAAAACGTAAAGTTTGCTTGGTCACCAAGCAATCCTACAAAACACTTCATTTCGGTATTTTCGAGGTTAAATGGCACTATAAACGAGTTATAAAAAACAACAACCCTAGAACGAATGTGAATTGGTCATGGTTAACTCTTTTGCAACTCGTGAGACTTTTCAAAAAGAGAGAATGAGTGAATCGATGAAAGTGTACTTTCCACATTATAGTGGGATAAACTATAGAGTTTTTGAACACTAACGAATGAGATTTTCCGCAAAATAAAGAAAACGTAAAGTTTGCTTGGTCACCAAGCAATCCTACAAAACACTTCATTTTGGTATTTTCGAGGTTAAATGGCACTATAAACGAGTTATAGAAAACAACTACCCTAGAACGAATGTGAATTGGTCATGGTTAACTCTTTTACAACTCGTGAGACTTTTCAAAAAGAGAGAATGAATGAATCGATGAAAGTGTACTTTCCACATTATAGTGGGATAAACTATAGAGTTTTTGAACACTAACGAATGAGATTTTCCGCAAAATAAAGAAATCGTAAAGTTTGCTTGGTCACCAAGCAATCCTACAAAACACTTCATTTCGGTATTTTCGAGGTTAAATGGCACTATAAACGAGTTATAGAAAACAACAACCCTAGAACGAATGTGAATTGGTCATGGTTAACTCTTTTGCAACTCGTGAGACTTTTCAAAAAGAGAGAATGAGTGAATCGATTAAAGTGTACTTTCCACATTATAGTGGGATAAACTATAGAGTTTTTGAACACTAACGAATGAGATTTTCCGCAAAATAAAGAAAACGTAAAGTTTGCTTGGTCACCAAGCAATCCTACAAAACACTTCATTTTGGTATTTTCGAGGTTAAATGGAACTATAAACGAGTTATAGAAAACAACAACCCTAGAACGAATGTGAATTGGTCATGGTTAACTCTTTTGCAACTCGTGAGACTTTTCAAAAAGAGAGAATGAGTGAATCGATGAAAGTGTACTTTCCACATTATAGTGGGATAAACTATAGAGTTTTTGAACACTAACGAACGAGATTTTCCGCAAAATAAAGAAAACGTAAAGTTTGCTTGGTCACCAAGCAATCCTACAAAACACTTCATTTTGGTATTTTCGAGGTTAAATGGCACTATAAACGAGTTATAGAAAACAACAACCCTAGAACGAATGTGAATTGGTCATGGTTAACTCTTTTGCAACTCGTGAGACTTTTCAAAAAGAGAGAATGAGTGAATCGATGAAAGTGCACTTTCCACATTATAGTGGGATAAACTATAGAGTTTTTGAACACTAACGAATGAGATTTTCCGCAAAATAAAGAAAACGTAAAGTTTGCTTGGTCACCAAGCAATCCTACAAAACACTTCATTTTGGTATTTTCGAGGTTAAATGGCACTATAAACGAGTTATAGAAAACAACAACCCTAGAACGAATGTGAATTGGTCATGGTTAACTCTTTTACAACTCGTGAGACTTTTCAAAAAGAGAGAATGAGTGAATCGATGAAAGTGCACTTTCCACATTATAGTGGGATAAACTATAGAGTTTTTGAGAACTAACGTATGTGATTTTCCGCAAAATGAAGAAAACATAAAGTTTGCTTGGTCACCAAGCAATCCTACAAAACACTTCATTTCGGTATTTTCGAGGTTAAATGGCACTATAAACGAGTTATAGAAAACAACAACCCTAGAACGAATGTGAATTGGTCATAGTTAACTCTTTTGCAACTCGTGAGACTTTTCAAAAAGAGAAAATGAGTGAATCGATGAAAGTGTACTTTCCACATTATAGTGGGATACTATAGAGTTTTTGAACACTAACGAATGTGATTTTACGCAAAATAAAAAAAACGTAAAGTTTGCTTAATCAACAAGCAATCCTACAAAACACTTCATTTTGGTATTTTCGAGTTTAAATGGCACTATAAACGAGTTATAGAAAACAACAACCCTAGAACGAATGTGAATTGATCTTGGTCACTTTTGCAACTCGTGGAACTTTTCAAAAAGAGAGAATGAGTGAATCGATGAAAGTGCACTTTCCACATTATAGTGGGATAAACTATAGAGTTTTTGAACACTAACGAATGTGATTTTCAGCAAAATAAAAAAAACGTAAAGTTTGCTTAATCACCAAGCAATCCTACAAAACACTTCATTTTGGAATTTTCGAGGTTAAATGGCACTATAAACGAGTTATAGAAAACAACAACCCTAGAACGAATGTGAATTGGTCATGGTTAACTCTTTTGCAACTCGTGAGACTTTTCAAAAAGAGAGAATGAGTGAATCGATGAAAGTGGACTTTCCACATTATAGTGGGATAAACTATAGAGTTTTTGAACACTAACGAACGAGATTTTCCGCAAAATAAAGAAAACGTAAAGTTTGCTTGGTCACCAAGCAATCCTACAAAACACTTCATTTTGGTATTTTCGAGGTTAAATGGCACTATAAACGAGTTATAGAAAACAACTACCCTAGAACGAATGTGAATTGGTCATGGTTAACTCTTTTGCAATTCGTGAGACTTTTCAAAAAGAGAGAATGAGTGAATCGATGAAAGTGCACTTTCCACATTATAGTGGGATAAACTATAGAGTTTTTGAACACTAACGAATGAGATTTTCCGCAAAATAAAGAAAACGTAAAGTTTGCTTGGTCACCAAGCAATCCTACAAAACACTTCATTTTGGTATTTTCGAGGTTAAATGGCACTATAAACGAGTTATAGAAAACAACTACCCTAGAACGAATGTGAATTGGTCATGGTTAACTCTTTTACAACTCGTGAGACTTTTCAAAAAGAGAGAATGAATGAATCGATGAAAGTGTACTTTCCACATTATAGTGGGATAAACTATAGAGTTTTTGAACACTAACGAATGAGATTTTCCGCAAAATAAAGAAAACGTAAAGTTTGCTTGGTCACCAAGCAATCCTACAAAACACTTCATTTCGGTATTTTCGAGGTTAAATGGCACTATAAACGAGTTATAAAAAACAACAACCCTAGAACGAATGTGAATTGGTCATGGTTAACTCTTTTGCAACTCGTGAGACTTTTCAAAAAGAGAGAATGAGTGAATCGATGAAAGTGTACTTTCCACATTATAGTGGGATAAACTATAGAGTTTTTGAACACTAACGAATGAGATTTTCCGCAAAATAAAGAAAACGTAAAGTTTGCTTGGTCACCAAGCAATCCTACAAAACACTTCATTTTGGTATTTTCGAGGTTAAATGGCACTATAAACGAGTTATAGAAAACAACAACCCTAGAACGAATGTGAATTGGTCATGGTTAACTCTTTTGCAACTCGTGAGACTTTTCAAAAAGAGAGAATGAGTGAATCGATGAAAGTGTACTTTCCACATTATAGTGGGATAAACTATAGAGTTTTTGAACACTAACGAACGAGATTTTCCGCAAAATAAAGAAAACGTAAAGTTTGCTTGGTCACCAAGCAATCCTACAAAACACTTCATTTTGGTATTTTCGAGGTTAAATGGCACTATAAACGAGTTATAGAAAACAACAACCCTAGAACGAATGTGAATTGGTCATGGTTAACTCTTTTGCAACTCGTGAGACTTTTCAAAAAGAGAGAATGAGTGAATCGATGAAAGTGCACTTTCCACATTATAGTGGGATAAACTATAGAGTTTTTGAACACTAACTAATGAGATTTTCCGCAAAATAAAGAAAACGTAAAGTTTGCTTGGTCACCAAGCAATCCTACAAAACACTTCATTTTGGTATTTTCGAGGTTAAATGGCACTATAAACGAGTTATAGAAAACAACTACCCTAGAACGAATGTGAATTGGTCATGGTTAACTCTTTTACAACTCGTGAGACTTTTCAAAAAGAGAGAATGAATGAATCGATGAAAGTGTACTTTCCACATTATAGTGGGATAAACTATAGAGTTTTTGAACACTAACAAATGAGATTTTCCGCAAAATAAAGAAAACGTAAAGTTTGCTTGGTCACCAAGCAATCCTACAAAACACTTCATTTCGGTATTTTCGAGGTTAAATGGCACTATAAACGAGTTATAGAAAACAACTACCCTAGAACGAATGTGAATTGGTCATGGTTAACTCTTTTGCAATTCGTGAGACTTTTCAAAAAGAGAGAATGAGTGAATCGATGAAAGTGCACTTTCCACATTATAGTGGGATAAACTATAGAGTTTTTGAACACTAACGAATGAGATTTTCCGCAAAATAAAGAAAACGTAAAGTTTGCTTGGTCACCAAGCAATCCTACAAAACACTTCATTTTGGTATTTTCGAGGTTAAATGGCACTATAAACGAGTTATAGAAAACAACAACCCTAGAACGAATGTGAATTGGTCATGGTTAACTCTTTTACAACTCGTGAGACTTTTCAAAAAGAGAGAATGAGTGAATCGATGAAAGTGCACTTTCCACATTATAGTGGGATAAACTATAGAGTTTTTGAGAACTAACGTATGTGATTTTCCGCAAAATGAAGAAAACATAAAGTTTGCTTGGTCACCAAGCAATCCTACAAAACACTTCATTTCGGTATTTTCGAGGTTAAATGGCACTATAAACGAGTTATAGAAAACAACAACCCTAGAACGAATGTGAATTGGTCATAGTTAACTCTTTTGCAACTCGTGAGACTTTTCAAAAAGAGAAAATGAGTGAATCGATGAAAGTGTACTTTCCACATTATAGTGGGATACTATAGAGTTTTTGAACACTAACGAATGTGATTTTACGCAAAATAAAAAAAACGTAAAGTTTGCTTAATCAACAAGCAATCCTACAAAACACTTCATTTTGGTATTTTCGAGTTTAAATGGCACTATAAACGAGTTATAGAAAACAACAACCCTAGAACGAATGTGAATTGATCTTGGTCACTTTTGCAACTCGTGGAACTTTTCAAAAAGAGAGAATGAGTGAATCGATGAAAGTGCACTTTCCACATTATAGTGGGATAAACTATAGAGTTTTTGAACACTAACGAATGTGATTTTCAGCAAAATAAAAAAAACGTAAAGTTTGCTTAATCACCAAGCAATCCTACAAAACACTTCATTTTGGAATTTTCGAGGTTAAATGGCACTATAAACGAGTTATAGAAAACAACAACCCTAGAACGAATGTGAATTGGTCATGGTTAACTCTTTTGCAACTCGTGAGACTTTTCAAAAAGAGAGAATGAGTGAATCGATGAAAGTGGACTTTCCACATTATAGTGGGATAAACTATAGAGTTTTTGAACACTAACGAACGAGATTTTCCGCAAAATAAAGAAAACGTAAAGTTTGCTTGGTCACCAAGCAATCCTACAAAACACTTCATTTTGGTATTTTCGAGGTTAAATGGCACTATAAACGAGTTATAGAAAACAACTACCCTAGAACGAATGTGAATTGGTCATGGTTAACTCTTTTGCAATTCGTGAGACTTTTCAAAAAGAGAGAATGAGTGAATCGATGAAAGTGCACTTTCCACATTATAGTGGGATAAACTATAGAGTTTTTGAACACTAACGAATGAGATTTTCCGCAAAATAAAGAAAACGTAAAGTTTGCTTGGTCACCAAGCAATCCTACAAAACACTTCATTTTGGTATTTTCGAGGTTAAATGGCACTATAAACGAGTTATAGAAAACAACTACCCTAGAACGAATGTGAATTGGTCATGGTTAACTCTTTTACAACTCGTGAGACTTTTCAAAAAGAGAGAATGAATGAATCGATGAAAGTGTACTTTCCACATTATAGTGGGATAAACTATAGAGTTTTTGAACACTAACGAATGAGATTTTCCGCAAAATAAAGAAAACGTAAAGTTTGCTTGGTCACCAAGCAATCCTACAAAACACTTCATTTTGGTATTTTCGAGGTTAAATGGCACTATAAACGAGTTATAGAAAACAACTACCCTAGAACGAATGTGAATTGGTCATGGTTAACTCTTTTGCAACTCGTGAGACTTTTCAAAAAGAGAGAATGAGTGAATCGATGAAAGTGTACTTTCCACATTATAGTGGGATAAACTATAGAGTTTTTGAACACTAACGAATGAGATTTTCCGCAAAATAAAGAAAACGTAAAGTTTGCTTGGTCACCAAGCAATCCTACAAAACACTTCATTTTGGTATTTTCGAGGTTAAATGGCACTATAAACGAGTTATAGAAAACAACAACCCTAGAACGAATGTGAATTGGTCATGGTTAACTCTTTTGCAACTCGTGAGACTTTTCAAAAAGAGAGAATGAGTGAATCGATGAAAGTGTACTTTCCACATTATAGTGGGATAAACTATAGAGTTTTTGAACACTAACGAACGAGATTTTCCGCAAAATAAAGAAAACGTAAAGTTTGCTTGGTCACCAAGCAATCCTACAAAACACTTCATTTTGGTATTTTCGAGGTTAAATGGCACTATAAACGAGTTATAGAAAACAACAACCCTAGAACGAATGTGAATTGGTCATGGTTAACTCTTTTGCAACTCGTGAGACTTTTCAAAAAGAGAGAATGAGTGAATCGATGAAAGTGCACTTTCCACATTATAGTGGGATAAACTATAGAGTTTTTGAACACTAACTAATGAGATTTTCCGCAAAATAAAGAAAACGTAAAGTTTGCTTGGTCACCAAGCAATCCTACAAAACACTTCATTTTGGTATTTTCGAGGTTAAATGGCACTATAAACGAGTTATAGAAAACAACAACCCTAGAACGAATGTGAATTGGTCATGGTTAACTCTTTTACAACTCGTGAGACTTTTCAAAAAGAGAGAATGAGTGAATCGATGAAAGTGCACTTTCCACATTATAGTGGGATAAACTATAGAGTTTTTGAACACTAACGAATGTGATTTTCAGCAAAATAAAAAAAACGTAAAGTTTGCTTAATCACCAAGCAATCCTACAAAACACTTCATTTTGGAATTTTCGAGGTTAAATGGCACTATAAACGAGTTATAGAAAACAACAACCCTAGAACGAATGTGAATTGGTCATGGTTAACTCTTTTGCAACTCGTGAGACTTTTCAAAAAGAGAGAATGAATGAATCGATGAAAGTGTACTTTCCACATTATAGTGGGATAAACTATAGAGTTTTTGAACACTAACGAATGAGATTTTCCGCAAAATAAAGAAAACGTAAAGTTTGCTTGGTCACCAAGCAATCCTACAAAACACTTCATTTTGGTATTTTCGAGGTTAAATGGCACTATAAACGAGTTATAGAAAACAACTACCCTAGAACGAATGTGAATTGGTCATGGTTAACTCTTTTGCAATTCGTGAGACTTTTCAAAAAGAGAGAATGAGTGAATCGATGAAAGTGCACTTTCCACATTATAGTGGGATAAACTATAGAGTTTTTGAACACTAACGAATGAGATTTTCCGCAAAATAAAGAAAACGTAAAGTTTGCTTGGTCACCAAGCAATCCTACAAAACACTTCATTTTGGTATTTTCGAGGTTAAATGGCACTATAAACGAGTTATAGAAAACAACAACCCTAGAACAAATGTGAATTGGTCATGGTTAACTCTTTTGCAACTCGTGAGACTTTTCAAAAAGAGAGAATGAGTGAATCGATGAAAGTGTACTTTCCACATTATAGTGGGATAAACTATAGAGTTTTTGAACACTAACGAATGAGATTTTCCGCAAAATAAAGAAAACGTAAAGTTTGCTTGGTCACCAAGCAATCCTACAAAACACTTCATTTTGGTATTTTCGAGGTTAAATGGCACTATAAACGAGTTATAGAAAACAACAACCCTAGAACGAATGTGAATTGGTCATGGTTAACTCTTTTGCAACTCGTGAGACTTTTCAAAAAGAGAGAATGAGTGAATCGATGAAAGTGTACTTTCCACATTATAGTGGGATAAACTATAGAGTTTTTGAACACTAACGAATGAGATTTTCCGCAAAATAAAGAAAACGTAAAGTTTGCTTGGTCACCAAGCAATCCTACAAAACACTTCATTTTGGTATTTTCGAGGTTAAATGGCACTATAAACGAGTTATAGAAAACAACTACCCTAGAACGAATGTGAATTGGTCATGGTTAACTCTTTTGCAATTCGTGAGACTTTTCAAAAAGAGAGAATGAATGAATCGATGAAAGTGTACTTTCCACATTATAGTGGGATAAACTATAGAGTTTTTGAACACTAACGAATGAGATTTTCCGCAAAATAAAGAAAACGTAAAGTTTGCTTGGTCACCAAGCAATCCTACAAAACACTTCATTTTGGTATTTTCGAGGTTAAATGGCACTATAAACGAGTTATAGAAAACAACAACCCTAGAACGAATGTGAATTGGTCATGGTTAACTCTTTTACAACTCGTGAGACTTTTCAAAAAGAGAGAATGAGTGAATCGATGAAAGTGCACTTTCCACATTATAGTGGGATAAACTATAGAGTTTTTGAACACTAACGAAGGAGATTTTCCGCAAAATAAAGAAAACGTAAAGTTTGCTTGGTCACCAAGCAATCCTACAAAACACTTCATTTTGGTATTTTCGAGGTTAAATGGCACTATAAACGAGTTATAGAAAACAACAACCCTAGAACGAATGTGAATTGGTCATGGTTAACTCTTTTACAACTCGTGAGACTTTTCAAAAAGAGAGAATGAGTGAATCGATGAAAGTGCACTTTCCACATTATAGTGGGATAAACTATAGAGTTTTTGAGAACTAACGTATGTGATTTTCCGCAAAATGAAGAAAACATAAAGTTTGCTTGGTCACCAAGCAATCCTACAAAACACTTCATTTCGGTATTTTCGAGGTTAAATGGCACTATAAACGAGTTATAGAAAACAACAACCCTAGAACGAATGTGAATTGGTCATGGTTAACTCTTTTACAACTCGTGAGACTTTTCAAAAAGAGAGAATGAGTGAATCGATGAAAGTGCACTTTCCACATTATAGTGGGATAAACTATAGAGTTTTTGAGAACTAACGTATGTGATTTTCCGCAAAATGAAGAAAACATAAAGTTTGCTTGGTCACCAAGCAATCCTACAAAACACTTCATTTCGGTATTTTCGAGGTTAAATGGCACTATAAACGAGTTATAGAAAACAACAACCCTAGAACGAATGTGAATTGGTCATGGTTAACTCTTTTGCAACTCGTGAGACTTTTCAAAAAGAGAGAATGAATGAATCGATGAAAGTGTACTTTCCACATTATAGTGGGATAAACTATAGAGTTTTTGAACACTAACGAATGAGATTTTCCGCAAAATAAAGAAAACGTAAAGTTTGCTTGGTCACCAAGCAATCCTACAAAACTCTTCATTTTGGTATTTTCGAGGTTAAATGGCACTATAAACGAGTTATAGAAAACAACTACCCTAGAACGAATGTGAATTGGTCATGGTTAACTCTTTTACAACTCGTGAGACTTTTCAAAAAGAGAGAATGAATGAATCGATGAAAGTGTACTTTCCACATTATAGTGGGATAAACTATAGAGTTTTTGAACACTAACGAATGAGATTTTCCGCAAAATAAAGAAAACGTAAAGTTTGCTTGGTCACCAAGCAATCCTACAAAACACTTCATTTTGGTATTTTCGAGGTTAAATGGCACTATAAACGAGTTATAGAAAACAACAACCCTAGAACGAATGTGAATTGGTCATGGTTAACTCTTTTACAACTCGTGAGACTTTTCAAAAAGAGAGAATGAGTGAATCGATGAAAGTGCACTTTCCACATTATAGTGGGATAAACTATAGAGTTTTTGAGAACTAACGTATGTGATTTTCCGCAAAATGAAGAAAACGTAAAGTTTGCTTGGTCACCAAGCAATCCTACAAAACACTTCATTTCGGTATTTTCGAGGTTAAATGGCACTATAAACGAGTTATAGAAAACAACAACCCTAGAACGAATGTGAATTGGTCATAGTTAACTCTTTTGCAACTCGTGAGACTTTTCAAAAAGAGAAAATGAGTGAATCGATGAAAGTGTACTTTCCACATTATAGTGGGATACTATAGAGTTTTTGAACACTAACGAATGTGATTTTACGCAAAATAAAAAAAACGTAAAGTTTGCTTAATCAACAAGCAATCCTACAAAACACTTCATTTTGGTATTTTCGAGTTTAAATGGCACTATAAACGAGTTATAGAAAACAACAACCCTAGAACGAATGTGAATTGATCTTGGTCACTTTTGCAACTCGTGGAACTTTTCAAAAAGAGAGAATGAGTGAATCGGTTAACTCTTTTGCAATTCGTGAGACTTTTCAAAAAGAGAGAATGAGTGAATCGATGAAAGTGCACTTTCCACATTATAGTGGGATAAACTATAGAGTTTTTGAACACTAACGAATGAGATTTTCCGCAAAATAAAGAAAACGTAAAGTTTGCTTGGTCACCAAGCAATCCTACAAAACACTTCATTTTGGTATTTTCGAGGTTAAATGGCACTATAAACGAGTTATAGAAAACAACTACCCTAGAACGAATGTGAATTGGTCATGGTTAACTCTTTTACAACTCGTGAGACTTTTCAAAAAGAGAGAATGAATGAATCGATGAAAGTGTACTTTCCACATTATAGTGGGATAAACTATAGAGTTTTTGAACACTAACGAATGAGATTTTCCGCAAAATAAAGAAAACGTAAAGTTTGCTTGGTCACCAAGCAATCCTACAAAACACTTCATTTCGGTATTTTCGAGGTTAAATGGCACTATAAACGAGTTATAAAAAACAACAACCCTAGAACGAATGTGAATTGGTCATGGTTAACTCTTTTGCAACTCGTGAGACTTTTCAAAAAGAGAGAATGAGTGAATCGATGAAAGTGTACTTTCCACATTATAGTGGGATAAACTATAGAGTTTTTGAACACTAACGAATGAGATTTTCCGCAAAATAAAGAAAACGTAAAGTTTGCTTGGTCACCAAGCAATCCTACAAAACACTTCATTTTGGTATTTTCGAGGTTAAATGGCACTATAAACGAGTTATAGAAAACAACAACCCTAGAACGAATGTGAATTGGTCATGGTTAACTCTTTTGCAACTCGTGAGACTTTTCAAAAAGAGAGAATGAGTGAATCGATGAAAGTGTACTTTCCACATTATAGTGGGATAAACTATAGAGTTTTTGAACACTAACGAACGAGATTTTCCGCAAAATAAAGAAAACGTAAAGTTTGCTTGGTCACCAAGCAATCCTACAAAACACTTCATTTTGGTATTTTCGAGGTTAAATGGCACTATAAACGAGTTATAGAAAACAACAACCCTAGAACGAATGTGAATTGGTCATGGTTAACTCTTTTGCAACTCGTGAGACTTTTCAAAAAGAGAGAATGAGTGAATCGATGAAAGTGCACTTTCCACATTATAGTGGGATAAACTATAGAGTTTTTGAACACTAACGAATGAGATTTTCCGCAAAATAAAGAAAACGTAAAGTTTGCTTGGTCACCAAGCAATCCTACAAAACACTTCATTTTGGTATTTTCGAGGTTAAATGGCACTATAAACGAGTTATAGAAAACAACAACCCTAGAACGAATGTGAATTGGTCATGGTTAACTCTTTTACAACTCGTGAGACTTTTCAAAAAGAGAGAATGAGTGAATCGATGAAAGTGCACTTTCCACATTATAGTGGGATAAACTATAGAGTTTTTGAACACTAACGAATGTGATTTTCAGCAAAATAAAAAAAACGTAAAGTTTGCTTAATCACCAAGCAATCCTACAAAACACTTCATTTTGGAATTTTCGAGGTTAAATGGCACTATAAACGAGTTATAGAAAACAACAACCCTAGAACGAATGTGAATTGGTCATGGTTAACTCTTTTGCAACTCGTGAGACTTTTCAAAAAGAGAGAATGAATGAATCGATGAAAGTGTACTTTCCACATTATAGTGGGATAAACTATAGAGTTTTTGAACACTAACGAATGAGATTTTCCGCAAAATAAAGAAAACGTAAAGTTTGCTTGGTCACCAAGCAATCCTACAAAACACTTCATTTTGGTATTTTCGAGGTTAAATGGCACTATAAACGAGTTATAGAAAACAACTACCCTAGAACGAATGTGAATTGGTCATGGTTAACTCTTTTGCAATTCGTGAGACTTTTCAAAAAGAGAGAATGAGTGAATCGATGAAAGTGCACTTTCCACATTATAGTGGGATAAACTATAGAGTTTTTGAACACTAACGAATGAGATTTTCCGCAAAATAAAGAAAACGTAAAGTTTGCTTGGTCACCAAGCAATCCTACAAAACACTTCATTTTGGTATTTTCGAGGTTAAATGGCACTATAAACGAGTTATAGAAAACAACAACCCTAGAACGAATGTGAATTGGTCATGGTTAACTCTTTTGCAACTCGTGAGACTTTTCAAAAAGAGAGAATGAGTGAATCGATGAAAGTGCACTTTCCACATTATAGTGGGATAAACTATAGAGTTTTTGAACACTAACGAATGAGATTTTCCGCAAAATAAAGAAAACGTAAAGTTTGCTTGGTCACCAAGCAATCCTACAAAACACTTCATTTTGGTATTTTCGAGGTTAAATGGCACTATAAACGAGTTATAGAAAACAACAACCCTAGAACGAATGTGAATTGGTCATGGTTAACTCTTTTGCAACTCGTGAGACTTTTCAAAAAGAGAGAATGAGTGAATCGATGAAAGTGTACTTTCCACATTATAGTGGGATAAACTATAGAGTTTTTGAACACTAACGAATGAGATTTTCCGCAAAATAAAGAAAACGTAAAGTTTGCTTGGTCACCAAGCAATCCTACAAAACACTTCATTTTGGTATTTTCGAGGTTAAATGGCACTATAAACGAGTTATAGAAAACAACAACCCTAGAACGAATGTGAATTGGTCATGGTTAACTCTTTTGCAACTCGTGAGACTTTTCAAAAAGAGAGAATGAGTGAATCGATGAAAGTGTACTTTCCACATTATAGTGGGATAAACTATAGAGTTTTTGAACACTAACGAATGAGATTTTCCGCAAAATAAAGAAAACGTAAAGTTTGCTTGGTCACCAAGCAATCCTACAAAACACTTCATTTTGGTATTTTCGAGGTTAAATGGCACTATAAACGAGTTATAGAAAACAACAACCCTAGAACGAATGTGAATTGGTCATGGTTAACTCTTTTACAACTCGTGAGACTTTTCAAAAAGAGAGAATGAGTGAATCGATGAAAGTGCACTTTCCACATTATAGTGGGATAAACTATAGAGTTTTTGAGAACTAACGTATGTGATTTTCCGCAAAATGAAGAAAACATAAAGTTTGCTTGGTCACCAAGCAATCCTACAAAACACTTCATTTCGGTATTTTCGAGGTTAAATGGCACTATAAACGAGTTATAGAAAACAACAACCCTAGAACGAATGTGAATTGGTCATGGTTAACTCTTTTACAACTCGTGAGACTTTTCAAAAAGAGAGAATGAGTGAATCGATGAAAGTGCACTTTCCACATTATAGTGGGATAAACTATAGAGTTTTTGAACACTAACGAATGTGATTTTCAGCAAAATAAAAAAAACGTAAAGTTTGCTTAATCACCAAGCAATCCTACAAAACACTTCATTTTGGAATTTTCGAGGTTAAATGGCACTATAAACGAGTTATAGAAAACAACAACCCTAGAACGAATGTGAATTGGTCATGGTTAACTCTTTTGCAACTCGTGAGACTTTTCAAAAAGAGAGAATGAATGAATCGATGAAAGTGTACTTTCCACATTATAGTGGGATAAACTATAGAGTTTTTGAACACTAACGAATGAGATTTTCCGCAAAATAAAGAAAACGTAAAGTTTGCTTGGTCACCAAGCAATCCTACAAAACACTTCATTTTGGTATTTTCGAGGTTAAATGGCACTATAAACGAGTTATAGAAAACAACTACCCTAGAACGAATGTGAATTGGTCATGGTTAACTCTTTTGCAATTCGTGAGACTTTTCAAAAAGAGAGAATGAGTGAATCGATGAAAGTGCACTTTCCACATTATAGTGGGATAAACTATAGAGTTTTTGAACACTAACGAATGAGATTTTCCGCAAAATAAAGAAAACGTAAAGTTTGCTTGGTCACCAAGCAATCCTACAAAACACTTCATTTTGGTATTTTCGAGGTTAAATGGCACTATAAACGAGTTATAGAAAACAACAACCCTAGAACGAATGTGAATTGGTCATGGTTAACTCTTTTGCAACTCGTGAGACTTTTCAAAAAGAGAGAATGAGTGAATCGATGAAAGTGCACTTTCCACATTATAGTGGGATAAACTATAGAGTTTTTGAACACTAACGAATGAGATTTTCCGCAAAATAAAGAAAACGTAAAGTTTGCTTGGTCACCAAGCAATCCTACAAAACACTTCATTTTGGTATTTTCGAGGTTAAATGGCACTATAAACGAGTTATAGAAAACAACAACCCTAGAACGAATGTGAATTGGTCATGGTTAACTCTTTTGCAACTCGTGAGACTTTTCAAAAAGAGAGAATGAGTGAATCGATGAAAGTGTACTTTCCACATTATAGTGGGATAAACTATAGAGTTTTTGAACACTAACGAATGAGATTTTCCGCAAAATAAAGAAAACGTAAAGTTTGCTTGGTCACCAAGCAATCCTACAAAACACTTCATTTTGGTATTTTCGAGGTTAAATGGCACTATAAACGAGTTATAGAAAACAACAACCCTAGAACGAATGTGAATTGGTCATGGTTAACTCTTTTGCAACTCGTGAGACTTTTCAAAAAGAGAGAATGAGTGAATCGATGAAAGTGTACTTTCCACATTATAGTGGGATAAACTATAGAGTTTTTGAACACTAACGAATGAGATTTTCCGCAAAATAAAGAAAACGTAAAGTTTGCTTGGTCACCAAGCAATCCTACAAAACACTTCATTTTGGTATTTTCGAGGTTAAATGGCACTATAAACGAGTTATAGAAAACAACTACCCTAGAACGAATGTGAATTGGTCATGGTTAACTCTTTTGCAATTCGTGAGACTTTTCAAAAAGAGAGAATGAATGAATCGATGAAAGTGTACTTTCCACATTATAGTGGGATAAACTATAGAGTTTTTGAACACTAACGAATGAGATTTTCCGCAAAATAAAGAAAACGTAAAGTTTGCTTGGTCACCAAGCAATCCTACAAAACACTTCATTTTGGTATTTTCGAGGTTAAATGGCACTATAAACGAGTTATAGAAAACAACAACCCTAGAACGAATGTGAATTGGTCATGGTTAACTCTTTTACAACTCGTGAGACTTTTCAAAAAGAGAGAATGAGTGAATCGATGAAAGTGCACTTTCCACATTATAGTGGGATAAACTATAGAGTTTTTGAACACTAACGAATGAGATTTTCCGCAAAATAAAGAAAACGTAAAGTTTGCTTGGTCACCAAGCAATCCTACAAAACACTTCATTTTGGTATTTTCGAGGTTAAATGGCACTATAAACGAGTTATAGAAAACAACAACCCTAGAACGAATGTGAATTGGTCATGGTTAACTCTTTTACAACTCGTGAGACTTTTCAAAAAGAGAGAATGAGTGAATCGATGAAAGTGCACTTTCCACATTATAGTGGGATAAACTATAGAGTTTTTGAGAACTAACGTATGTGATTTTCCGCAAAATGAAGAAAACATAAAGTTTGCTTGGTCACCAAGCAATCCTACAAAACACTTCATTTCGGTATTTTCGAGGTTAAATGGCACTATAAACGAGTTATAGAAAACAACAACCCTAGAACGAATGTGAATTGGTCATGGTTAACTCTTTTACAACTCGTGAGACTTTTCAAAAAGAGAGAATGAGTGAATCGATGAAAGTGCACTTTCCACATTATAGTGGGATAAACTATAGAGTTTTTGAGAACTAACGTATGTGATTTTCCGCAAAATGAAGAAAACATAAAGTTTGCTTGGTCACCAAGCAATCCTACAAAACACTTCATTTCGGTATTTTCGAGGTTAAATGGCACTATAAACGAGTTATAGAAAACAACAACCCTAGAACGAATGTGAATTGGTCATGGTTAACTCTTTTGCAACTCGTGAGACTTTTCAAAAAGAGAGAATGAATGAATCGATGAAAGTGTACTTTCCACATTATAGTGGGATAAACTATAGAGTTTTTGAACACTAACGAATGAGATTTTCCGCAAAATAAAGAAAACGTAAAGTTTGCTTGGTCACCAAGCAATCCTACAAAACTCTTCATTTTGGTATTTTCGAGGTTAAATGGCACTATAAACGAGTTATAGAAAACAACTACCCTAGAACGAATGTGAATTGGTCATGGTTAACTCTTTTACAACTCGTGAGACTTTTCAAAAAGAGAGAATGAATGAATCGATGAAAGTGTACTTTCCACATTATAGTGGGATAAACTATAGAGTTTTTGAACACTAACGAATGAGATTTTCCGCAAAATAAAGAAAACGTAAAGTTTGCTTGGTCACCAAGCAATCCTACAAAACACTTCATTTTGGTATTTTCGAGGTTAAATGGCACTATAAACGAGTTATAGAAAACAACAACCCTAGAACGAATGTGAATTGGTCATGGTTAACTCTTTTACAACTCGTGAGACTTTTCAAAAAGAGAGAATGAGTGAATCGATGAAAGTGCACTTTCCACATTATAGTGGGATAAACTATAGAGTTTTTGAGAACTAACGTATGTGATTTTCCGCAAAATGAAGAAAACGTAAAGTTTGCTTGGTCACCAAGCAATCCTACAAAACACTTCATTTCGGTATTTTCGAGGTTAAATGGCACTATAAACGAGTTATAGAAAACAACAACCCTAGAACGAATGTGAATTGGTCATAGTTAACTCTTTTGCAACTCGTGAGACTTTTCAAAAAGAGAAAATGAGTGAATCGATGAAAGTGTACTTTCCACATTATAGTGGGATACTATAGAGTTTTTGAACACTAACGAATGTGATTTTACTCAAAATAAAAAAAACGTAAAGTTTGCTTAATCAACAAGCAATCCTACAAAACACTTCATTTTGGTATTTTCGAGTTTAAATGGCACTATAAACGAGTTATAGAAAACAACAACCCTAGAACGAATGTGAATTGATCTTGGTCACTTTTGCAACTCGTGGAACTTTTCAAAAAGAGAGAATGAGTGAATCGGTTAACTCTTTTGCAATTCGTGAGACTTTTCAAAAAGAGAGAATGAGTGAATCGATGAAAGTGCACTTTCCACATTATAGTGGGATAAACTATAGAGTTTTTGAACACTAACGAATGAGATTTTCCGCAAAATAAAGAAAACGTAAAGTTTGCTTGGTCACCAAGCAATCCTACAAAACACTTCATTTTGGTATTTTCGAGGTTAAATGGCACTATAAACGAGTTATAGAAAACAACTACCCTAGAACGAATGTGAATTGGTCATGGTTAACTCTTTTACAACTCGTGAGACTTTTCAAAAAGAGAGAATGAATGAATCGATGAAAGTGTACTTTCCACATTATAGTGGGATAAACTATAGAGTTTTTGAACACTAACGAATGAGATTTTCCGCAAAATAAAGAAAACGTAAAGTTTGCTTGGTCACCAAGCAATCCTACAAAACACTTCATTTCGGTATTTTCGAGGTTAAATGGCACTATAAACGAGTTATAAAAAACAACAACCCTAGAACGAATGTGAATTGGTCATGGTTAACTCTTTTGCAACTCGTGAGACTTTTCAAAAAGAGAGAATGAGTGAATCGATGAAAGTGTAGTTTCCACATTATAGTGGGATAAACTATAGAGTTTTTGAACACTAACGAATGAGATTTTCCGCAAAATAAAGAAAACGTAAAGTTTGCTTGGTCACCAAGCAATCCTACAAAACACTTCATTTTGGTATTTTCGAGGTTAAATGGCACTATAAACGAGTTATAGAAAACAACAACCCTAGAACGAATGTGAATTGGTCATGGTTAACTCTTTTGCAACTCGTGAGACTTTTCAAAAAGAGAGAATGAGTGAATCGATGAAAGTGTACTTTCCACATTATAGTGGGATAAACTATAGAGTTTTTGAACACTAACGAACGAGATTTTCCGCAAAATAAAGAAAACGTAAAGTTTGCTTGGTCACCAAGCAATCCTACAAAACACTTCATTTTGGTATTTTCGAGGTTAAATGGCACTATAAACGAGTTATAGAAAACAACAACCCTAGAACGAATGTGAATTGGTCATGGTTAACTCTTTTGCAACTCGTGAGACTTTTCAAAAAGAGAGAATGAGTGAATCGATGAAAGTGCACTTTCCACATTATAGTGGGATAAACTATAGAGTTTTTGAACACTAACGAATGAGATTTTCCGCAAAATAAAGAAAACGTAAAGTTTGCTTGGTCACCAAGCAATCCTACAAAACACTTCATTTTGGTATTTTCGAGGTTAAATGGCACTATAAACGAGTTATAGAAAACAACAACCCTAGAACGAATGTGAATTGGTCATGGTTAACTCTTTTACAACTCGTGAGACTTTTCAAAAAGAGAGAATGAGTGAATCGATGAAAGTGCACTTTCCACATTATAGTGGGATAAACTATAGAGTTTTTGAACACTAACGAATGTGATTTTCAGCAAAATAAAAAAAACGTAAAGTTTGCTTAATCACCAAGCAATCCTACAAAACACTTCATTTTGGAATTTTCGAGGTTAAATGGCACTATAAACGAGTTATAGAAAACAACAACCCTAGAACGAATGTGAATTGGTCATGGTTAACTCTTTTGCAACTCGTGAGACTTTTCAAAAAGAGAGAATGAATGAATCGATGAAAGTGTACTTTCCACATTATAGTGGGATAAACTATAGAGTTTTTGAACACTAACGAATGAGATTTTCCGCAAAATAAAGAAAACGTAAAGTTTGCTTGGTCACCAAGCAATCCTACAAAACACTTCATTTTGGTATTTTCGAGGTTAAATGGCACTATAAACGAGTTATAGAAAACAACTACCCTAGAACGAATGTGAATTGGTCATGGTTAACTCTTTTGCAATTCGTGAGACTTTTCAAAAAGAGAGAATGAGTGAATCGATGAAAGTGCACTTTCCACATTATAGTGGGATAAACTATAGAGTTTTTGAACACTAACGAATGAGATTTTCCGCAAAATAAAGAAAACGTAAAGTTTGCTTGGTCACCAAGCAATCCTACAAAACACTTCATTTTGGTATTTTCGAGGTTAAATGGCACTATAAACGAGTTATAGAAAACAACAACCCTAGAACGAATGTGAATTGGTCATGGTTAACTCTTTTGCAACTCGTGAGACTTTTCAAAAAGAGAGAATGAGTGAATCGATGAAAGTGTACTTTCCACATTATAGTGGGATAAACTATAGAGTTTTTGACCACTAACGAATGAGATTTTCCGCAAAATAAAGAAAACGTAAAGTTTGCTTGGTCACCAAGCAATCCTACAAAACACTTCATTTTGGTATTTTCGAGGTTAAATGGCACTATAAACGAGTTATAGAAAACAACAACCCTAGAACGAATGTGAATTGGTCATGGTTAACTCTTTTGCAACTCGTGAGACTTTTCAAAAAGAGAGAATGAGTGAATCGATGAAAGTGTACTTTCCACATTATAGTGGGATAAACTATAGAGTTTTTGAACACTAACGAATGAGATTTTCCGCAAAATAAAGAAAACGTAAAGTTTGCTTGGTCACCAAGCAATCCTACAAAACACTTCATTTTGGTATTTTCGAGGTTAAATGGCACTATAAACGAGTTATAGAAAACAACTACCCTAGAACGAATGTGAATTGGTCATGGTTAACTCTTTTGCAATTCGTGAGACTTTTCAAAAAGAGAGAATGAATGAATCGATGAAAGTGTACTTTCCACATTATAGTGGGATAAACTATAGAGTTTTTGAACACTAACGAATGAGATTTTCCGCAAAATAAAGAAAACGTAAAGTTTGCTTGGTCACCAAGCAATCCTACAAAACACTTCATTTTGGTATTTTCGAGGTTAAATGGCACTATAAACGAGTTATAGAAAACAACAACCCTAGAACGAATGTGAATTGGTCATGGTTAACTCTTTTACAACTCGTGAGACTTTTCAAAAAGAGAGAATGAGTGAATCGATGAAAGTGCACTTTCCACATTATAGTGGGATAAACTATAGAGTTTTTGAACACTAACGAATGAGATTTTCCGCAAAATAAAGAAAACGTAAAGTTTGCTTGGTCACCAAGCAATCCTACAAAACACTTCATTTTGGTATTTTCGAGGTTAAATGGCACTATAAACGAGTTATAGAAAACAACAACCCTAGAACGAATGTGAATTGGTCATGGTTAACTCTTTTACAACTCGTGAGACTTTTCAAAAAGAGAGAATGAGTGAATCGATGAAAGTGCACTTTCCACATTATAGTGGGATAAACTATAGAGTTTTTGAGAACTAACGTATGTGATTTTCCGCAAAATGAAGAAAACATAAAGTTTGCTTGGTCACCAAGCAATCCTACAAAACACTTCATTTCGGTATTTTCGAGGTTAAATGGCACTATAAACGAGTTATAGAAAACAACAACCCTAGAACGAATGTGAATTGGTCATGGTTAACTCTTTTACAACTCGTGAGACTTTTCAAAAAGAGAGAATGAGTGAATCGATGAAAGTGCACTTTCCACATTATAGTGGGATAAACTATAGAGTTTTTGAGAACTAACGTATGTGATTTTCCGCAAAATGAAGAAAACATAAAGTTTGCTTGGTCACCAAGCAATCCTACAAAACACTTCATTTCGGTATTTTCGAGGTTAAATGGCACTATAAACGAGTTATAGAAAACAACAACCCTAGAACGAATGTGAATTGGTCATGGTTAACTCTTTTGCAACTCGTGAGACTTTTCAAAAAGAGAGAATGAATGAATCGATGAAAGTGTACTTTCCACATTATAGTGGGATAAACTATAGAGTTTTTGAACACTAACGAATGAGATTTTCCGCAAAATAAAGAAAACGTAAAGTTTGCTTGGTCACCAAGCAATCCTACAAAACTCTTCATTTTGGTATTTTCGAGGTTAAATGGCACTATAAACGAGTTATAGAAAACAACTACCCTAGAACGAATGTGAATTGGTCATGGTTAACTCTTTTACAACTCGTGAGACTTTTCAAAAAGAGAGAATGAATGAATCGATGAAAGTGTACTTTCCACATTATAGTGGGATAAACTATAGAGTTTTTGAACACTAACGAATGAGATTTTCCGCAAAATAAAGAAAACGTAAAGTTTGCTTGGTCACCAAGCAATCCTACAAAACACTTCATTTTGGTATTTTCGAGGTTAAATGGCACTATAAACGAGTTATAGAAAACAACAACCCTAGAACGAATGTGAATTGGTCATGGTTAACTCTTTTACAACTCGTGAGACTTTTCAAAAAGAGAGAATGAGTGAATCGATGAAAGTGCACTTTCCACATTATAGTGGGATAAACTATAGAGTTTTTGAGAACTAACGTATGTGATTTTCCGCAAAATGAAGAAAACGTAAAGTTTGCTTGGTCACCAAGCAATCCTACAAAACACTTCATTTCGGTATTTTCGAGGTTAAATGGCACTATAAACGAGTTATAGAAAACAACAACCCTAGAACGAATGTGAATTGGTCATAGTTAACTCTTTTGCAACTCGTGAGACTTTTCAAAAAGAGAAAATGAGTGAATCGATGAAAGTGTACTTTCCACATTATAGTGGGATACTATAGAGTTTTTGAACACTAACGAATGTGATTTTACGCAAAATAAAAAAAACGTAAAGTTTGCTTGGTCACCAAGCAATCCTACAAAACACTTCATTTCGGTATTTTCGAGGTTAAATGGCACTATAAACGAGTTATAGAAAACAACAACCCTAGAACGAATGTGAATTGATCTTGGTCACTTTTGCAACTCGTGAGACTTTTCAAAAAGAGAGAATGAGTGAATCGATGAAAGTGCACTTTCCACATTATAGTGGGATAAACTATAGAGTTTTTGAACACTAACGAATGTGATTTTCAGCAAAATAAAAAAAACGTAAAGTTTGCTTAATCACCAAGCAATCCTACAAAACACTTCATTTTGGAATTTTCGAGGTTAAATGGCACTATAAACGAGTTATAGAAAACAACAACCCTAGAACGAATGTGAATTGGTCATGGTTAACTCTTTTGCAACTCGTGAGACTTTTCAAAAAGAGAGAATGAATGAATCGATGAAAGTGTACTTTCCACATTATAGTGGGATAAACTATAGAGTTTTTGAACACTAACGAATGAGATTTTCCGCAAAATAAAGAAAACGTAAAGTTTGCTTGGTCACCAAGCAATCCTACAAAACACTTCATTTTGGTATTTTCGAGGTTAAATGGCACTATAAACGAGTTATAGAAAACAACTACCCTAGAACGAATGTGAATTGGTCATGGTTAACTCTTTTGCAATTCGTGAGACTTTTCAAAAAGAGAGAATGAGTGAATCGATGAAAGTGCACTTTCCACATTATAGTGGGATAAACTATAGAGTTTTTGAACACTAACGAATGAGATTTTCCGCAAAATAAAGAAAACGTAAAGTTTGCTTGGTCACCAAGCAATCCTACAAAACACTTCATTTTGGTATTTTCGAGGTTAAATGGCACTATAAACGAGTTATAGAAAACAACAACCCTAGAACGAATGTGAATTGGTCATGGTTAACTCTTTTACAACTCGTGAGACTTTTCAAAAAGAGAGAATGAGTGAATCGATGAAAGTGCACTTTCCACATTATAGTGGGATAAACTATAGAGTTTTTGAACACTAACGAATGTGATTTTCAGCAAAATAAAAAAAACGTAAAGTTTGCTTAATCACCAAGCAATCCTACAAAACACTTCATTTTGGAATTTTCGAGGTTAAATGGCACTATAAACGAGTTATAGAAAACAACAACCCTAGAACGAATGTGAATTGGTCATGGTTAACTCTTTTGCAACTCGTGAGACTTTTCAAAAAGAGAGAATGAATGAATCGATGAAAGTGTACTTTCCACATTATAGTGGGATAAACTATAGAGTTTTTGAACACTAACGAATGAGATTTTCCGCAAAATAAAGAAAACGTAAAGTTTGCTTGGTCACCAAGCAATCCTACAAAACACTTCATTTTGGTATTTTCGAGGTTAAATGGCACTATAAACGAGTTATAGAAAACAACTACCCTAGAACGAATGTGAATTGGTCATGGTTAACTCTTTTGCAATTCGTGAGACTTTTCAAAAAGAGAGAATGAGTGAATCGATGAAAGTGCACTTTCCACATTATAGTGGGATAAACTATAGAGTTTTTGAACACTAACGAATGAGATTTTCCGCAAAATAAAGAAAACGTAAAGTTTGCTTGGTCACCAAGCAATCCTACAAAACACTTCATTTTGGTATTTTCGAGGTTAAATGGCACTATAAACGAGTTATAGAAAACAACAACCCTAGAACGAATGTGAATTGGTCATGGTTAACTCTTTTGCAACTCGTGAGACTTTTCAAAAAGAGAGAATGAGTGAATCGATGAAAGTGTACTTTCCACATTATAGTGGGATAAACTATAGAGTTTTTGAACACTAACGAATGAGATTTTCCGCAAAATAAAGAAAACGTAAAGTTTGCTTGGTCACCAAGCAATCCTACAAAACACTTCATTTTGGTATTTTCGAGGTTAAATGGCACTATAAACGAGTTATAGAAAACAACAACCCTAGAACGAATGTGAATTGGTCATGGTTAACTCTTTTGCAACTCGTGAGACTTTTCAAAAAGAGAGAATGAGTGAATCGATGAAAGTGTACTTTCCACATTATAGTGGGATAAACTATAGAGTTTTTGAACACTAACGAATGAGATTTTCCGCAAAATAAAGAAAACGTAAAGTTTGCTTGGTCACCAAGCAATCCTACAAAACACTTCATTTTGGTATTTTCGAGGTTAAATGGCACTATAAACGAGTTATAGAAAACAACTACCCTAGAACGAATGTGAATTGGTCATGGTTAACTCTTTTGCAATTCGTGAGACTTTTCAAAAAGAGAGAATGAATGAATCGATGAAAGTGTACTTTCCACATTATAGTGGGATAAACTATAGAGTTTTTGAACACTAACGAATGAGATTTTCCGCAAAATAAAGAAAACGTAAAGTTTGCTTGGTCACCAAGCAATCCTACAAAACACTTCATTTTGGTATTTTCGAGGTTAAATGGCACTATAAACGAGTTATAGAAAACAACAACCCTAGAACGAATGTGAATTGGTCATGGTTAACTCTTTTACAACTCGTGAGACTTTTCAAAAAGAGAGAATGAGTGAATCGATGAAAGTGCACTTTCCACATTATAGTGGGATAAACTATAGAGTTTTTGAACACTAACGAATGAGATTTTCCGCAAAATAAAGAAAACGTAAAGTTTGCTTGGTCACCAAGCAATCCTACAAAACACTTCATTTTGGTATTTTCGAGGTTAAATGGCACTATAAACGAGTTATAGAAAACAACAACCCTAGAACGAATGTGAATTGGTCATGGTTAACTCTTTTACAACTCGTGAGACTTTTCAAAAAGAGAGAATGAGTGAATCGATGAAAGTGCACTTTCCACATTATAGTGGGATAAACTATAGAGTTTTTGAGAACTAACGTATGTGATTTTCCGCAAAATGAAGAAAACATAAAGTTTGCTTGGTCACCAAGCAATCCTACAAAACACTTCATTTCGGTATTTTCGAGGTTAAATGGCACTATAAACGAGTTATAGAAAACAACAACCCTAGAACGAATGTGAATTGGTCATGGTTAACTCTTTTACAACTCGTGAGACTTTTCAAAAAGAGAGAATGAGTGAATCGATGAAAGTGCACTTTCCACATTATAGTGGGATAAACTATAGAGTTTTTGAGAACTAACGTATGTGATTTTCCGCAAAATGAAGAAAACATAAAGTTTGCTTGGTCACCAAGCAATCCTACAAAACACTTCATTTCGGTATTTTCGAGGTTAAATGGCACTATAAACGAGTTATAGAAAACAACAACCCTAGAACGAATGTGAATTGGTCATGGTTAACTCTTTTGCAACTCGTGAGACTTTTCAAAAAGAGAGAATGAATGAATCGATGAAAGTGTACTTTCCACATTATAGTGGGATAAACTATAGAGTTTTTGAACACTAACGAATGAGATTTTCCGCAAAATAAAGAAAACGTAAAGTTTGCTTGGTCACCAAGCAATCCTACAAAACTCTTCATTTTGGTATTTTCGAGGTTAAATGGCACTATAAACGAGTTATAGAAAACAACTACCCTAGAACGAATGTGAATTGGTCATGGTTAACTCTTTTACAACTCGTGAGACTTTTCAAAAAGAGAGAATGAGTGAATCGATGAAAGTGTACTTTCCACATTATAGTGGGATAAACTATAGAGTTTTTGAACACTAACGAATGAGATTTTCCGCAAAATAAAGAAAACGTAAAGTTTGCTTGGGCACCAAGCAATCCTACAAAACACTTCATTTTGGTATTTTCGAGGTTAAATGGCACTATAAACGAGTTATAGAAAACAACTACCCTAGAACGAATGTGAATTGGTCATGGTTAACTCTTTTGCAACTCGTGAGACTTTTCAAAAAGAGAGAATGAATGAATCGATGAAAGTGTACTTTCCACATTATAGTGGGATAAACTATAGAGTTTTTGAACACTAACGAATGAGATTTTCCGCAAAATAAAGAAAACGTAAAGTTTGCTTGGTCACCAAGCAATCCTACAAAACACTTCATTTCGGTATTTTCGAGGTTAAATGGCACTATAAACGAGTTATAGAAAACAACAACCCTAGAACGAATGTGAATTGGTCATAGTTAACTCTTTTGCAACTCGTGAGACTTTTCAAAAAGAGAAAATGAGTGAATCGATGAAAGTGTACTTTCCACATTATAGTGGGATACTATAGAGTTTTTGAACACTAACGAATGTGATTTTACGCAAAATAAAAAAAACGTAAAGTTTGCTTGGTCACCAAGCAATCCTACAAAACACTTCATTTCGGTATTTTCGAGGTTAAATGGCACTATAAACGAGTTATAGAAAACAACAACCCTAGAACGAATGTGAATTGATCTTGGTCACTTTTGCAACTCGTGAGACTTTTCAAAAAGAGAGAATGAGTGAATCGATGAAAGTGCACTTTCCACATTATAGTGGGATAAACTATAGAGTTTTTGAACACTAACGAATGTGATTTTCAGCAAAATAAAAAAAACGTAAAGTTTGCTTAATCACCAAGCAATCCTACAAAACACTTCATTTTGGAATTTTCGAGGTTAAATGGCACTATAAACGAGTTATAGAAAACAACAACCCTAGAACGAATGTGAATTGGTCATGGTTAACTCTTTTGCAACTCGTGAGACTTTTCAAAAAGAGAGAATGAATGAATCGATGAAAGTGTACTTTCCACATTATAGTGGGATAAACTATAGAGTTTTTGAACACTAACGAATGAGATTTTCCGCAAAATAAAGAAAACGTAAAGTTTGCTTGGTCACCAAGCAATCCTACAAAACACTTCATTTTGGTATTTTCGAGGTTAAATGGCACTATAAACGAGTTATAGAAAACAACTACCCTAGAACGAATGTGAATTGGTCATGGTTAACTCTTTTGCAATTCGTGAGACTTTTCAAAAAGAGAGAATGAGTGAATCGATGAAAGTGCACTTTCCACATTATAGTGGGATAAACTATAGAGTTTTTGAACACTAACGAATGAGATTTTCCGCAAAATAAAGAAAACGTAAAGTTTGCTTGGTCACCAAGCAATCCTACAAAACACTTCATTTTGGTATTTTCGAGGTTAAATGGCACTATAAACGAGTTATAGAAAACAACAACCCTAGAACGAATGTGAATTGGTCATGGTTAACTCTTTTACAACTCGTGAGACTTTTCAAAAAGAGAGAATGAGTGAATCGATGAAAGTGCACTTTCCACATTATAGTGGGATAAACTATAGAGTTTTTGAACACTAACGAATGTGATTTTCAGCAAAATAAAAAAAACGTAAAGTTTGCTTAATCACCAAGCAATCCTACAAAACACTTCATTTTGGAATTTTCGAGGTTAAATGGCACTATAAACGAGTTATAGAAAACAACAACCCTAGAACGAATGTGAATTGGTCATGGTTAACTCTTTTGCAACTCGTGAGACTTTTCAAAAAGAGAGAATGAATGAATCGATGAAAGTGTACTTTCCACATTATAGTGGGATAAACTATAGAGTTTTTGAACACTAACGAATGAGATTTTCCGCAAAATAAAGAAAACGTAAAGTTTGCTTGGTCACCAAGCAATCCTACAAAACACTTCATTTTGGTATTTTCGAGGTTAAATGGCACTATAAACGAGTTATAGAAAACAACTACCCTAGAACGAATGTGAATTGGTCATGGTTAACTCTTTTGCAATTCGTGAGACTTTTCAAAAAGAGAGAATGAGTGAATCGATGAAAGTGCACTTTCCACATTATAGTGGGATAAACTATAGAGTTTTTGAACACTAACGAATGAGATTTTCCGCAAAATAAAGAAAACGTAAAGTTTGCTTGGTCACCAAGCAATCCTACAAAACACTTCATTTTGGTATTTTCGAGGTTAAATGGCACTATAAACGAGTTATAGAAAACAACAACCCTAGAACGAATGTGAATTGGTCATGGTTAACTCTTTTACAACTCGTGAGACTTTTCAAAAAGAGAGAATGAGTGAATCGATGAAAGTGTACTTTCCACATTATAGTGGGATAAACTATAGAGTTTTTGAACACTAACGAATGAGATTTTCCGCAAAATAAAGAAAACGTAAAGTTTGCTTGGGCACCAAGCAATCCTACAAAACACTTCATTTTGGTATTTTCGAGGTTAAATGGCACTATAAACGAGTTATAGAAAACAACTACCCTAGAACGAATGTGAATTGGTCATGGTTAACTCTTTTGCAACTCGTGAGACTTTTCAAAAAGAGAGAATGAATGAATCGATGAAAGTGTACTTTCCACATTATAGTGGGATAAACTATAGAGTTTTTGAACACTAACGAATGAGATTTTCCGCAAAATAAAGAAAACGTAAAGTTTGCTTGGTCACCAAGCAATCCTACAAAACACTTCATTTTGGTATTTTCGAGGTTAAATGGCACTATAAACGAGTTATAGAAAACAACTACCCTAGAACGAATGTGAATTGGTCATGGTTAACTCTTTTGCAATTCGTGAGACTTTTCAAAAAGAGAGAATGAGTGAATCGATGAAAGTGCACTTTCCACATTATAGTGGGATAAACTATAGAGTTTTTGAACACTAACGAATGAGATTTTCCGCAAAATAAAGAAAACGTAAAGTTTGCTTGGTCACCAAGCAATCCTACAAAACACTTCATTTTGGTATTTTCGAGGTTAAATGGCACTATAAACGAGTTATAGAAAACAACAACCCTAGAACGAATGTGAATTGGTCATGGTTAACTCTTTTACAACTCGTGAGACTTTTCAAAAAGAGAGAATGAATGAATCGATGAAAGTGTACTTTCCACATTATAGTGGGATAAACTATAGAGTTTTTGAACACTAACGAATGAGATTTTCCGCAAAATAAAGAAAACGTAAAGTTTGCTTGGTCACCAAGCAATCCTACAAAACACTTCATTTCGGTATTTTCGAGGTTAAATGGCACTATAAACGAGTTATAGAAAACAACAACCCTAGAACGAATGTGAATTGGTCATGGTTAACTCTTTTGCAACTCGTGAGACTTTTCAAAAAGAGAGAATGAGTGAATCGATTAAAGTGTACTTTCCACATTATAGTGGGATAAACTATAGAGTTTTTGAACACTAACGAATGAGATTTTCCGCAAAATAAAGAAAACGTAAAGTTTGCTTGGTCACCAAGCAATCCTACAAAACACTTCATTTTGGTATTTTCGAGGTTAAATGGCACTATAAACGAGTTATAGAAAACAACAACCCTAGAACGAATGTGAATTGGTCATGGTTAACTCTTTTGCAACTCGTGAGACTTTTCAAAAAGAGAGAATGAATGAATCGATGAAAGTGTACTTTCCACATTATAGTGGGATAAACTATAGAGTTTTTGAACACTAACGAATGAGATTTTCCGCAAAATAAAGAAAACGTAAAGTTTGCTTGGTCACCAAGCAATCCTACAAAACTCTTCATTTTGGTATTTTCGAGGTTAAATGGCACTATAAACGAGTTATAGAAAACAACTACCCTAGAACGAATGTGAATTGGTCATGGTTAACTCTTTTACAACTCGTGAGACTTTTCAAAAAGAGAGAATGAATGAATCGATGAAAGTGTACTTTCCACATTATAGTGGGATAAACTATAGAGTTTTTGAACACTAACGAATGAGATTTTCCGCAAAATAAAGAAAACGTAAAGTTTGCTTGGTCACCAAGCAATCCTACAAAACACTTCATTTCGGTATTTTCGAGGTTAAATGGCACTATAAACGAGTTATAGAAAACAACAACCCTAGAACGAATGTGAATTGGTCATGGTTAACTCTTTTGCAACTCGTGAGACTTTTCAAAAAGAGAGAATGAGTGAATCGATTAAAGTGTACTTTCCACATTATAGTGGGATAAACTATAGAGTTTTTGAACACTAACGAATGAGATTTTCCGCAAAATAAAGAAAACGTAAAGTTTGCTTGGTCACCAAGCAATCCTACAAAACACTTCATTTTGGTATTTTCGAGGTTAAATGGCACTACAAACGAGTTATAGAAAACAACAACCCTAGAACGAATGTGAATTGGTCATGGTTAACTCTTTTGCAACTCGTGAGACTTTTCAAAAAGAGAGAATGAGTGAATCGATGAAAGTGTACTTTCCACATTATAGTGGGATAAACTATAGAGTTTTTGAACACTAACGAACGAGATTTTCCGCAAAATAAAGAAAACGTAAAGTTTGCTTGGTCACCAAGCAATCCTACAAAACACTTCATTTTGGTATTTTCGAGGTTAAATGGCACTATAAACGAGTTATAGAAAACAACAACCCTAGAACGAATGTGAATTGGTCATGGTTAACTCTTTTACAACTCGTGAGACTTTTCAAAAAGAGAGAATGAGTGAATCGATGAAAGTGCACTTTCCACATTATAGTGGGATAAACTATAGAGTTTTTGAACACTAACGAATGAGATTTTCCGCAAAATAAAGAAAACGTAAAGTTTGCTTGGTCACCAAGCAATCCTACAAAACACTTCATTTTGGTATTTTCGAGGTTAAATGGCACTATAAACGAGTTATAGAAAACAACAACCCTAGAACGAATGTGAATTGGTCATGGTTAACTCTTTTACAACTCGTGAGACTTTTCAAAAAGAGAGAATGAGTGAATCGATGAAAGTGCACTTTCCACATTATAGTGGGATAAACTATAGAGTTTTTGAGAACTAACGTATGTGATTTTCCGCAAAATGAAGAAAACATAAAGTTTGCTTGGTCACCAAGCAATCCTACAAAACACTTCATTTCGGTATTTTCGAGGTTAAATGGCACTATAAACGAGTTATAGAAAACAACAACCCTAGAACGAATGTGAATTGGTCATGGTTAACTCTTTTACAACTCGTGAGACTTTTCAAAAAGAGAGAATGAGTGAATCGATGAAAGTGCACTTTCCACATTATAGTGGGATAAACTATAGAGTTTTTGAGAACTAACGTATGTGATTTTCCGCAAAATGAAGAAAACATAAAGTTTGCTTGGTCACCAAGCAATCCTACAAAACACTTCATTTCGGTATTTTCGAGGTTAAATGGCACTATAAACGAGTTATAGAAAACAACAACCCTAGAACGAATGTGAATTGGTCATGGTTAACTCTTTTGCAACTCGTGAGACTTTTCAAAAAGAGAGAATGAATGAATCGATGAAAGTGTACTTTCCACATTATAGTGGGATAAACTATAGAGTTTTTGAACACTAACGAATGAGATTTTCCGCAAAATAAAGAAAACGTAAAGTTTGCTTGGTCACCAAGCAATCCTACAAAACTCTTCATTTTGGTATTTTCGAGGTTAAATGGCACTATAAACGAGTTATAGAAAACAACTACCCTAGAACGAATGTGAATTGGTCATGGTTAACTCTTTTACAACTCGTGAGACTTTTCAAAAAGAGAGAATGAGTGAATCGATGAAAGTGTACTTTCCACATTATAGTGGGATAAACTATAGAGTTTTTGAACACTAACGAATGAGATTTTCCGCAAAATAAAGAAAACGTAAAGTTTGCTTGGGCACCAAGCAATCCTACAAAACACTTCATTTTGGTATTTTCGAGGTTAAATGGCACTATAAACGAGTTATAGAAAACAACTACCCTAGAACGAATGTGAATTGGTCATGGTTAACTCTTTTGCAACTCGTGAGACTTTTCAAAAAGAGAGAATGAATGAATCGATGAAAGTGTACTTTCCACATTATAGTGGGATAAACTATAGAGTTTTTGAACACTAACGAATGAGATTTTCCGCAAAATAAAGAAAACGTAAAGTTTGCTTGGTCACCAAGCAATCCTACAAAACACTTCATTTCGGTATTTTCGAGGTTAAATGGCACTATAAACGAGTTATAGAAAACAACAACCCTAGAACGAATGTGAATTGGTCATAGTTAACTCTTTTGCAACTCGTGAGACTTTTCAAAAAGAGAAAATGAGTGAATCGATGAAAGTGTACTTTCCACATTATAGTGGGATACTATAGAGTTTTTGAACACTAACGAATGTGATTTTACGCAAAATAAAAAAAACGTAAAGTTTGCTTGGTCACCAAGCAATCCTACAAAACACTTCATTTCGGTATTTTCGAGGTTAAATGGCACTATAAACGAGTTATAGAAAACAACAACCCTAGAACGAATGTGAATTGATCTTGGTCACTTTTGCAACTCGTGAGACTTTTCAAAAAGAGAGAATGAGTGAATCGATGAAAGTGCACTTTCCACATTATAGTGGGATAAACTATAGAGTTTTTGAACACTAACGAATGTGATTTTCAGCAAAATAAAAAAAACGTAAAGTTTGCTTAATCACCAAGCAATCCTACAAAACACTTCATTTTGGAATTTTCGAGGTTAAATGGCACTATAAACGAGTTATAGAAAACAACAACCCTAGAACGAATGTGAATTGGTCATGGTTAACTCTTTTGCAACTCGTGAGACTTTTCAAAAAGAGAGAATGAATGAATCGATGAAAGTGTACTTTCCACATTATAGTGGGATAAACTATAGAGTTTTTGAACACTAACGAATGAGATTTTCCGCAAAATAAAGAAAACGTAAAGTTTGCTTGGTCACCAAGCAATCCTACAAAACACTTCATTTTGGTATTTTCGAGGTTAAATGGCACTATAAACGAGTTATAGAAAACAACTACCCTAGAACGAATGTGAATTGGTCATGGTTAACTCTTTTGCAATTCGTGAGACTTTTCAAAAAGAGAGAATGAGTGAATCGATGAAAGTGCACTTTCCACATTATAGTGGGATAAACTATAGAGTTTTTGAACACTAACGAATGAGATTTTCCGCAAAATAAAGAAAACGTAAAGTTTGCTTGGTCACCAAGCAATCCTACAAAACACTTCATTTTGGTATTTTCGAGGTTAAATGGCACTATAAACGAGTTATAGAAAACAACAACCCTAGAACGAATGTGAATTGGTCATGGTTAACTCTTTTACAACTCGTGAGACTTTTCAAAAAGAGAGAATGAGTGAATCGATGAAAGTGCACTTTCCACATTATAGTGGGATAAACTATAGAGTTTTTGAACACTAACGAATGTGATTTTCAGCAAAATAAAAAAAACGTAAAGTTTGCTTAATCACCAAGCAATCCTACAAAACACTTCATTTTGGAATTTTCGAGGTTAAATGGCACTATAAACGAGTTATAGAAAACAACAACCCTAGAACGAATGTGAATTGGTCATGGTTAACTCTTTTGCAACTCGTGAGACTTTTCAAAAAGAGAGAATGAATGAATCGATGAAAGTGTACTTTCCACATTATAGTGGGATAAACTATAGAGTTTTTGAACACTAACGAATGAGATTTTCCGCAAAATAAAGAAAACGTAAAGTTTGCTTGGTCACCAAGCAATCCTACAAAACACTTCATTTCGGTATTTTCGAGGTTAAATGGCACTATAAACGAGTTATAGAAAACAACAACCCTAGAACGAATGTGAATTGGTCATAGTTAACTCTTTTGCAACTCGTGAGACTTTTCAAAAAGAGAAAATGAGTGAATCGATGAAAGTGTACTTTCCACATTATAGTGGGATACTATAGAGTTTTTGAACACTAACGAATGTGATTTTACGCAAAATAAAAAAAACGTAAAGTTTGCTTGGTCACCAAGCAATCCTACAAAACACTTCATTTCGGTATTTTCGAGGTTAAATGGCACTATAAACGAGTTATAGAAAACAACAACCCTAGAACGAATGTGAATTGATCTTGGTCACTTTTGCAACTCGTGAGACTTTTCAAAAAGAGAGAATGAGTGAATCGATGAAAGTGCACTTTCCACATTATAGTGGGATAAACTATAGAGTTTTTGAACACTAACGAATGTGATTTTCAGCAAAATAAAAAAAACGTAAAGTTTGCTTAATCACCAAGCAATCCTACAAAACACTTCATTTTGGAATTTTCGAGGTTAAATGGCACTATAAACGAGTTATAGAAAACAACAACCCTAGAACGAATGTGAATTGGTCATGGTTAACTCTTTTGCAACTCGTGAGACTTTTCAAAAAGAGAGAATGAATGAATCGATGAAAGTGTACTTTCCACATTATAGTGGGATAAACTATAGAGTTTTTGAACACTAACGAATGAGATTTTCCGCAAAATAAAGAAAACGTAAAGTTTGCTTGGTCACCAAGCAATCCTACAAAACACTTCATTTTGGTATTTTCGAGGTTAAATGGCACTATAAACGAGTTATAGAAAACAACTACCCTAGAACGAATGTGAATTGGTCATGGTTAACTCTTTTGCAATTCGTGAGACTTTTCAAAAAGAGAGAATGAGTGAATCGATGAAAGTGCACTTTCCACATTATAGTGGGATAAACTATAGAGTTTTTGAACACTAACGAATGAGATTTTCCGCAAAATAAAGAAAACGTAAAGTTTGCTTGGTCACCAAGCAATCCTACAAAACACTTCATTTTGGTATTTTCGAGGTTAAATGGCACTATAAACGAGTTATAGAAAACAACAACCCTAGAACGAATGTGAATTGGTCATGGTTAACTCTTTTACAACTCGTGAGACTTTTCAAAAAGAGAGAATGAGTGAATCGATGAAAGTGCACTTTCCACATTATAGTGGGATAAACTATAGAGTTTTTGAACACTAACGAATGTGATTTTCAGCAAAATAAAAAAAACGTAAAGTTTGCTTAATCACCAAGCAATCCTACAAAACACTTCATTTTGGAATTTTCGAGGTTAAATGGCACTATAAACGAGTTATAGAAAACAACAACCCTAGAACGAATGTGAATTGGTCATGGTTAACTCTTTTGCAACTCGTGAGACTTTTCAAAAAGAGAGAATGAATGAATCGATGAAAGTGTACTTTCCACATTATAGTGGGATAAACTATAGAGTTTTTGAACACTAACGAATGAGATTTTCCGCAAAATAAAGAAAACGTAAAGTTTGCTTGGTCACCAAGCAATCCTACAAAACACTTCATTTTGGTATTTTCGAGGTTAAATGGCACTATAAACGAGTTATAGAAAACAACTACCCTAGAACGAATGTGAATTGGTCATGGTTAACTCTTTTGCAATTCGTGAGACTTTTCAAAAAGAGAGAATGAGTGAATCGATGAAAGTGCACTTTCCACATTATAGTGGGATAAACTATAGAGTTTTTGAACACTAACGAATGAGATTTTCCGCAAAATAAAGAAAACGTAAAGTTTGCTTGGTCACCAAGCAATCCTACAAAACACTTCATTTTGGTATTTTCGAGGTTAAATGGCACTATAAACGAGTTATAGAAAACAACAACCCTAGAACGAATGTGAATTGGTCATGGTTAACTCTTTTACAACTCGTGAGACTTTTCAAAAAGAGAGAATGAGTGAATCGATGAAAGTGTACTTTCCACATTATAGTGGGATAAACTATAGAGTTTTTGAACACTAACGAACGAGATTTTCCGCAAAATAAAGAAAACGTAAAGTTTGCTTGGTCACCAAGCAATCCTACAAAACACTTCATTTCGGTATTTTCGAGGTTAAATGGCACTATAAACGAGTTATAGAAAACAACAACCCTAGAACGAATGTGAATTGGTCATGGTTAACTCTTTTGCAACTCGTGAGACTTTTCAAAAAGAGAGAATGAGTGAATCGATTAAAGTGTACTTTCCACATTATAGTGGGATAAACTATAGAGTTTTTGAACACTAACGAATGAGATTTTCCGCAAAATAAAGAAAACGTAAAGTTTGCTTGGTCACCAAGCAATCCTACAAAACACTTCATTTTGGTATTTTCGAGGTTAAATGGCACTACAAACGAGTTATAGAAAACAACAACCCTAGAACGAATGTGAATTGGTCATGGTTAACTCTTTTGCAACTCGTGAGACTTTTCAAAAAGAGAGAATGAGTGAATCGATGAAAGTGTACTTTCCACATTATAGTGGGATAAACTATAGAGTTTTTGAACACTAACGAACGAGATTTTCCGCAAAATAAAGAAAACGTAAAGTTTGCTTGGTCACCAAGCAATCCTACAAAACACTTCATTTTGGTATTTTCGAGGTTAAATGGCACTATAAACGAGTTATAGAAAACAACAACCCTAGAACGAATGTGAATTGGTCATGGTTAACTCTTTTACAACTCGTGAGACTTTTCAAAAAGAGAGAATGAGTGAATCGATGAAAGTGCACTTTCCACATTATAGTGGGATAAACTATAGAGTTTTTGAACACTAACGAATGAGATTTTCCGCAAAATAAAGAAAACGTAAAGTTTGCTTGGTCACCAAGCAATCCTACAAAACACTTCATTTTGGTATTTTCGAGGTTAAATGGCACTATAAACGAGTTATAGAAAACAACAACCCTAGAACGAATGTGAATTGGTCATGGTTAACTCTTTTACAACTCGTGAGACTTTTCAAAAAGAGAGAATGAGTGAATCGATGAAAGTGCACTTTCCACATTATAGTGGGATAAACTATAGAGTTTTTGAGAACTAACGTATGTGATTTTCCGCAAAATGAAGAAAACATAAAGTTTGCTTGGTCACCAAGCAATCCTACAAAACACTTCATTTCGGTATTTTCGAGGTTAAATGGCACTATAAACGAGTTATAGAAAACAACAACCCTAGAACGAATGTGAATTGGTCATGGTTAACTCTTTTACAACTCGTGAGACTTTTCAAAAAGAGAGAATGAGTGAATCGATGAAAGTGCACTTTCCACATTATAGTGGGATAAACTATAGAGTTTTTGAGAACTAACGTATGTGATTTTCCGCAAAATGAAGAAAACATAAAGTTTGCTTGGTCACCAAGCAATCCTACAAAACACTTCATTTCGGTATTTTCGAGGTTAAATGGCACTATAAACGAGTTATAGAAAACAACAACCCTAGAACGAATGTGAATTGGTCATGGTTAACTCTTTTGCAACTCGTGAGACTTTTCAAAAAGAGAGAATGAATGAATCGATGAAAGTGTACTTTCCACATTATAGTGGGATAAACTATAGAGTTTTTGAACACTAACGAATGAGATTTTCCGCAAAATAAAGAAAACGTAAAGTTTGCTTGGTCACCAAGCAATCCTACAAAACTCTTCATTTTGGTATTTTCGAGGTTAAATGGCACTATAAACGAGTTATAGAAAACAACTACCCTAGAACGAATGTGAATTGGTCATGGTTAACTCTTTTACAACTCGTGAGACTTTTCAAAAAGAGAGAATGAGTGAATCGATGAAAGTGTACTTTCCACATTATAGTGGGATAAACTATAGAGTTTTTGAACACTAACGAATGAGATTTTCCGCAAAATAAAGAAAACGTAAAGTTTGCTTGGGCACCAAGCAATCCTACAAAACACTTCATTTTGGTATTTTCGAGGTTAAATGGCACTATAAACGAGTTATAGAAAACAACTACCCTAGAACGAATGTGAATTGGTCATGGTTAACTCTTTTGCAACTCGTGAGACTTTTCAAAAAGAGAGAATGAATGAATCGATGAAAGTGTACTTTCCACATTATAGTGGGATAAACTATAGAGTTTTTGAACACTAACGAATGAGATTTTCCGCAAAATAAAGAAAACGTAAAGTTTGCTTGGTCACCAAGCAATCCTACAAAACACTTCATTTCGGTATTTTCGAGGTTAAATGGCACTATAAACGAGTTATAGAAAACAACAACCCTAGAACGAATGTGAATTGGTCATAGTTAACTCTTTTGCAACTCGTGAGACTTTTCAAAAAGAGAAAATGAGTGAATCGATGAAAGTGTACTTTCCACATTATAGTGGGATACTATAGAGTTTTTGAACACTAACGAATGTGATTTTACGCAAAATAAAAAAAACGTAAAGTTTGCTTGGTCACCAAGCAATCCTACAAAACACTTCATTTCGGTATTTTCGAGGTTAAATGGCACTATAAACGAGTTATAGAAAACAACAACCCTAGAACGAATGTGAATTGATCTTGGTCACTTTTGCAACTCGTGAGACTTTTCAAAAAGAGAGAATGAGTGAATCGATGAAAGTGCACTTTCCACATTATAGTGGGATAAACTATAGAGTTTTTGAACACTAACGAATGTGATTTTCAGCAAAATAAAAAAAACGTAAAGTTTGCTTAATCACCAAGCAATCCTACAAAACACTTCATTTTGGAATTTTCGAGGTTAAATGGCACTATAAACGAGTTATAGAAAACAACAACCCTAGAACGAATGTGAATTGGTCATGGTTAACTCTTTTGCAACTCGTGAGACTTTTCAAAAAGAGAGAATGAATGAATCGATGAAAGTGTACTTTCCACATTATAGTGGGATAAACTATAGAGTTTTTGAACACTAACGAATGAGATTTTCCGCAAAATAAAGAAAACGTAAAGTTTGCTTGGTCACCAAGCAATCCTACAAAACACTTCATTTTGGTATTTTCGAGGTTAAATGGCACTATAAACGAGTTATAGAAAACAACTACCCTAGAACGAATGTGAATTGGTCATGGTTAACTCTTTTGCAATTCGTGAGACTTTTCAAAAAGAGAGAATGAGTGAATCGATGAAAGTGCACTTTCCACATTATAGTGGGATAAACTATAGAGTTTTTGAACACTAACGAATGAGATTTTCCGCAAAATAAAGAAAACGTAAAGTTTGCTTGGTCACCAAGCAATCCTACAAAACACTTCATTTTGGTATTTTCGAGGTTAAATGGCACTATAAACGAGTTATAGAAAACAACAACCCTAGAACGAATGTGAATTGGTCATGGTTAACTCTTTTACAACTCGTGAGACTTTTCAAAAAGAGAGAATGAGTGAATCGATGAAAGTGCACTTTCCACATTATAGTGGGATAAACTATAGAGTTTTTGAACACTAACGAATGTGATTTTCAGCAAAATAAAAAAAACGTAAAGTTTGCTTAATCACCAAGCAATCCTACAAAACACTTCATTTTGGAATTTTCGAGGTTAAATGGCACTATAAACGAGTTATAGAAAACAACAACCCTAGAACGAATGTGAATTGGTCATGGTTAACTCTTTTGCAACTCGTGAGACTTTTCAAAAAGAGAGAATGAATGAATCGATGAAAGTGTACTTTCCACATTATAGTGGGATAAACTATAGAGTTTTTGAACACTAACGAATGAGATTTTCCGCAAAATAAAGAAAACGTAAAGTTTGCTTGGTCACCAAGCAATCCTACAAAACACTTCATTTCGGTATTTTCGAGGTTAAATGGCACTATAAACGAGTTATAGAAAACAACAACCCTAGAACGAATGTGAATTGGTCATAGTTAACTCTTTTGCAACTCGTGAGACTTTTCAAAAAGAGAAAATGAGTGAATCGATGAAAGTGTACTTTCCACATTATAGTGGGATACTATAGAGTTTTTGAACACTAACGAATGTGATTTTACGCAAAATAAAAAAAACGTAAAGTTTGCTTGGTCACCAAGCAATCCTACAAAACACTTCATTTCGGTATTTTCGAGGTTAAATGGCACTATAAACGAGTTATAGAAAACAACAACCCTAGAACGAATGTGAATTGATCTTGGTCACTTTTGCAACTCGTGAGACTTTTCAAAAAGAGAGAATGAGTGAATCGATGAAAGTGCACTTTCCACATTATAGTGGGATAAACTATAGAGTTTTTGAACACTAACGAATGTGATTTTCAGCAAAATAAAAAAAACGTAAAGTTTGCTTAATCACCAAGCAATCCTACAAAACACTTCATTTTGGAATTTTCGAGGTTAAATGGCACTATAAACGAGTTATAGAAAACAACAACCCTAGAACGAATGTGAATTGGTCATGGTTAACTCTTTTGCAACTCGTGAGACTTTTCAAAAAGAGAGAATGAATGAATCGATGAAAGTGTACTTTCCACATTATAGTGGGATAAACTATAGAGTTTTTGAACACTAACGAATGAGATTTTCCGCAAAATAAAGAAAACGTAAAGTTTGCTTGGTCACCAAGCAATCCTACAAAACACTTCATTTTGGTATTTTCGAGGTTAAATGGCACTATAAACGAGTTATAGAAAACAACTACCCTAGAACGAATGTGAATTGGTCATGGTTAACTCTTTTGCAATTCGTGAGACTTTTCAAAAAGAGAGAATGAGTGAATCGATGAAAGTGCACTTTCCACATTATAGTGGGATAAACTATAGAGTTTTTGAACACTAACGAATGAGATTTTCCGCAAAATAAAGAAAACGTAAAGTTTGCTTGGTCACCAAGCAATCCTACAAAACACTTCATTTTGGTATTTTCGAGGTTAAATGGCACTATAAACGAGTTATAGAAAACAACAACCCTAGAACGAATGTGAATTGGTCATGGTTAACTCTTTTACAACTCGTGAGACTTTTCAAAAAGAGAGAATGAGTGAATCGATGAAAGTGCACTTTCCACATTATAGTGGGATAAACTATAGAGTTTTTGAACACTAACGAATGTGATTTTCAGCAAAATAAAAAAAACGTAAAGTTTGCTTAATCACCAAGCAATCCTACAAAACACTTCATTTTGGAATTTTCGAGGTTAAATGGCACTATAAACGAGTTATAGAAAACAACAACCCTAGAACGAATGTGAATTGGTCATGGTTAACTCTTTTGCAACTCGTGAGACTTTTCAAAAAGAGAGAATGAATGAATCGATGAAAGTGTACTTTCCACATTATAGTGGGATAAACTATAGAGTTTTTGAACACTAACGAATGAGATTTTCCGCAAAATAAAGAAAACGTAAAGTTTGCTTGGTCACCAAGCAATCCTACAAAACACTTCATTTTGGTATTTTCGAGGTTAAATGGCACTATAAACGAGTTATAGAAAACAACTACCCTAGAACGAATGTGAATTGGTCATGGTTAACTCTTTTGCAATTCGTGAGACTTTTCAAAAAGAGAGAATGAGTGAATCGATGAAAGTGCACTTTCCACATTATAGTGGGATAAACTATAGAGTTTTTGAACACTAACGAATGAGATTTTCCGCAAAATAAAGAAAACGTAAAGTTTGCTTGGTCACCAAGCAATCCTACAAAACACTTCATTTTGGTATTTTCGAGGTTAAATGGCACTATAAACGAGTTATAGAAAACAACAACCCTAGAACGAATGTGAATTGGTCATGGTTAACTCTTTTACAACTCGTGAGACTTTTCAAAAAGAGAGAATGAGTGAATCGATGAAAGTGTACTTTCCACATTATAGTGGGATAAACTATAGAGTTTTTGAACACTAACGAATGAGATTTTCCGCAAAATAAAGAAAACGTAAAGTTTGCTTGGGCACCAAGCAATCCTACAAAACACTTCATTTTGGTATTTTCGAGGTTAAATGGCACTATAAACGAGTTATAGAAAACAACTACCCTAGAACGAATGTGAATTGGTCATGGTTAACTCTTTTGCAACTCGTGAGACTTTTCAAAAAGAGAGAATGAATGAATCGATGAAAGTGTACTTTCCACATTATAGTGGGATAAACTATAGAGTTTTTGAACACTAACGAATGAGATTTTCCGCAAAATAAAGAAAACGTAAAGTTTGCTTGGTCACCAAGCAATCCTACAAAACACTTCATTTTGGTATTTTCGAGGTTAAATGGCACTATAAACGAGTTATAGAAAACAACTACCCTAGAACGAATGTGAATTGGTCATGGTTAACTCTTTTGCAATTCGTGAGACTTTTCAAAAAGAGAGAATGAGTGAATCGATGAAAGTGCACTTTCCACATTATAGTGGGATAAACTATAGAGTTTTTGAACACTAACGAATGAGATTTTCCGCAAAATAAAGAAAACGTAAAGTTTGCTTGGTCACCAAGCAATCCTACAAAACACTTCATTTTGGTATTTTCGAGGTTAAATGGCACTATAAACGAGTTATAGAAAACAACAACCCTAGAACGAATGTGAATTGGTCATGGTTAACTCTTTTACAACTCGTGAGACTTTTCAAAAAGAGAGAATGAGTGAATCGATGAAAGTGCACTTTCCACATTATAGTGGGATAAACTATAGAGTTTTTGAACACTAACGAATGTGATTTTCAGCAAAATAAAAAAAACGTAAAGTTTGCTTAATCACCAAGCAATCCTACAAAACACTTCATTTTGGAATTTTCGAGGTTAAATGGCACTATAAACGAGTTATAGAAAACAACAACCCTAGAACGAATGTGAATTGGTCATGGTTAACTCTTTTGCAACTCGTGAGACTTTTCAAAAAGAGAGAATGAATGAATCGATGAAAGTGTACTTTCCACATTATAGTGGGATAAACTATAGAGTTTTTGAACACTAACGAATGAGATTTTCCGCAAAATAAAGAAAACGTAAAGTTTGCTTGGTCACCAAGCAATCCTACAAAACACTTCATTTTGGTATTTTCGAGGTTAAATGGCACTATAAACGAGTTATAGAAAACAACTACCCTAGAACGAATGTGAATTGGTCATGGTTAACTCTTTTGCAATTCGTGAGACTTTTCAAAAAGAGAGAATGAGTGAATCGATGAAAGTGCACTTTCCACATTATAGTGGGATAAACTATAGAGTTTTTGAACACTAACGAATGAGATTTTCCGCAAAATAAAGAAAACGTAAAGTTTGCTTGGTCACCAAGCAATCCTACAAAACACTTCATTTTGGTATTTTCGAGGTTAAATGGCACTATAAACGAGTTATAGAAAACAACAACCCTAGAACGAATGTGAATTGGTCATGGTTAACTCTTTTACAACTCGTGAGACTTTTCAAAAAGAGAGAATGAGTGAATCGATGAAAGTGTACTTTCCACATTATAGTGGGATAAACTATAGAGTTTTTGAACACTAACGAATGAGATTTTCCGCAAAATAAAGAAAACGTAAAGTTTGCTTGGGCACCAAGCAATCCTACAAAACACTTCATTTTGGTATTTTCGAGGTTAAATGGCACTATAAACGAGTTATAGAAAACAACTACCCTAGAACGAATGTGAATTGGTCATGGTTAACTCTTTTGCAACTCGTGAGACTTTTCAAAAAGAGAGAATGAATGAATCGATGAAAGTGTACTTTCCACATTATAGTGGGATAAACTATAGAGTTTTTGAACACTAACGAATGAGATTTTCCGCAAAATAAAGAAAACGTAAAGTTTGCTTGGTCACCAAGCAATCCTACAAAACACTTCATTTTGGTATTTTCGAGGTTAAATGGCACTATAAACGAGTTATAGAAAACAACTACCCTAGAACGAATGTGAATTGGTCATGGTTAACTCTTTTGCAATTCGTGAGACTTTTCAAAAAGAGAGAATGAGTGAATCGATGAAAGTGCACTTTCCACATTATAGTGGGATAAACTATAGAGTTTTTGAACACTAACGAATGAGATTTTCCGCAAAATAAAGAAAACGTAAAGTTTGCTTGGTCACCAAGCAATCCTACAAAACACTTCATTTTGGTATTTTCGAGGTTAAATGGCACTATAAACGAGTTATAGAAAACAACAACCCTAGAACGAATGTGAATTGGTCATGGTTAACTCTTTTACAACTCGTGAGACTTTTCAAAAAGAGAGAATGAGTGAATCGATGAAAGTGCACTTTCCACATTATAGTGGGATAAACTATAGAGTTTTTGAACACTAACGAATGTGATTTTCAGCAAAATAAAAAAAACGTAAAGTTTGCTTAATCACCAAGCAATCCTACAAAACACTTCATTTTGGAATTTTCGAGGTTAAATGGCACTATAAACGAGTTATAGAAAACAACAACCCTAGAACGAATGTGAATTGGTCATGGTTAACTCTTTTGCAACTCGTGAGACTTTTCAAAAAGAGAGAATGAATGAATCGATGAAAGTGTACTTTCCACATTATAGTGGGATAAACTATAGAGTTTTTGAACACTAACGAATGAGATTTTCCGCAAAATAAAGAAAACGTAAAGTTTGCTTGGTCACCAAGCAATCCTACAAAACACTTCATTTTGGTATTTTCGAGGTTAAATGGCACTATAAACGAGTTATAGAAAACAACTACCCTAGAACGAATGTGAATTGGTCATGGTTAACTCTTTTGCAATTCGTGAGACTTTTCAAAAAGAGAGAATGAGTGAATCGATGAAAGTGCACTTTCCACATTATAGTGGGATAAACTATAGAGTTTTTGAACACTAACGAATGAGATTTTCCGCAAAATAAAGAAAACGTAAAGTTTGCTTGGTCACCAAGCAATCCTACAAAACACTTCATTTTGGTATTTTCGAGGTTAAATGGCACTATAAACGAGTTATAGAAAACAACAACCCTAGAACGAATGTGAATTGGTCATGGTTAACTCTTTTACAACTCGTGAGACTTTTCAAAAAGAGAGAATGAGTGAATCGATGAAAGTGTACTTTCCACATTATAGTGGGATAAACTATAGAGTTTTTGAACACTAACGAATGAGATTTTCCGCAAAATAAAGAAAACGTAAAGTTTGCTTGGGCACCAAGCAATCCTACAAAACACTTCATTTTGGTATTTTCGAGGTTAAATGGCACTATAAACGAGTTATAGAAAACAACTACCCTAGAACGAATGTGAATTGGTCATGGTTAACTCTTTTGCAACTCGTGAGACTTTTCAAAAAGAGAGAATGAATGAATCGATGAAAGTGTACTTTCCACATTATAGTGGGATAAACTATAGAGTTTTTGAACACTAACGAATGAGATTTTCCGCAAAATAAAGAAAACGTAAAGTTTGCTTGGTCACCAAGCAATCCTACAAAACACTTCATTTTGGTATTTTCGAGGTTAAATGGCACTATAAACGAGTTATAGAAAACAACTACCCTAGAACGAATGTGAATTGGTCATGGTTAACTCTTTTGCAATTCGTGAGACTTTTCAAAAAGAGAGAATGAGTGAATCGATGAAAGTGCACTTTCCACATTATAGTGGGATAAACTATAGAGTTTTTGAACACTAACGAATGAGATTTTCCGCAAAATAAAGAAAACGTAAAGTTTGCTTGGTCACCAAGCAATCCTACAAAACACTTCATTTTGGTATTTTCGAGGTTAAATGGCACTATAAACGAGTTATAGAAAACAACAACCCTAGAACGAATGTGAATTGGTCATGGTTAACTCTTTTACAACTCGTGAGACTTTTCAAAAAGAGAGAATGAATGAATCGATGAAAGTGTACTTTCCACATTATAGTGGGATAAACTATAGAGTTTTTGAACACTAACGAATGAGATTTTCCGCAAAATAAAGAAAACGTAAAGTTTGCTTGGTCACCAAGCAATCCTACAAAACACTTCATTTCGGTATTTTCGAGGTTAAATGGCACTATAAACGAGTTATAGAAAACAACAACCCTAGAACGAATGTGAATTGGTCATGGTTAACTCTTTTGCAACTCGTGAGACTTTTCAAAAAGAGAGAATGAGTGAATCGATTAAAGTGTACTTTCCACATTATAGTGGGATAAACTATAGAGTTTTTGAACACTAACGAATGAGATTTTCCGCAAAATAAAGAAAACGTAAAGTTTGCTTGGTCACCAAGCAATCCTACAAAACACTTCATTTTGGTATTTTCGAGGTTAAATGGCACTATAAACGAGTTATAGAAAACAACAACCCTAGAACGAATGTGAATTGGTCATGGTTAACTCTTTTGCAACTCGTGAGACTTTTCAAAAAGAGAGAATGAATGAATCGATGAAAGTGTACTTTCCACATTATAGTGGGATAAACTATAGAGTTTTTGAACACTAACGAATGAGATTTTCCGCAAAATAAAGAAAACGTAAAGTTTGCTTGGTCACCAAGCAATCCTACAAAACTCTTCATTTTGGTATTTTCGAGGTTAAATGGCACTATAAACGAGTTATAGAAAACAACTACCCTAGAACGAATGTGAATTGGTCATGGTTAACTCTTTTACAACTCGTGAGACTTTTCAAAAAGAGAGAATGAATGAATCGATGAAAGTGTACTTTCCACATTATAGTGGGATAAACTATAGAGTTTTTGAACACTAACGAATGAGATTTTCCGCAAAATAAAGAAAACGTAAAGTTTGCTTGGTCACCAAGCAATCCTACAAAACACTTCATTTCGGTATTTTCGAGGTTAAATGGCACTATAAACGAGTTATAGAAAACAACAACCCTAGAACGAATGTGAATTGGTCATGGTTAACTCTTTTGCAACTCGTGAGACTTTTCAAAAAGAGAGAATGAGTGAATCGATTAAAGTGTACTTTCCACATTATAGTGGGATAAACTATAGAGTTTTTGAACACTAACGAATGAGATTTTCCGCAAAATAAAGAAAACGTAAAGTTTGCTTGGTCACCAAGCAATCCTACAAAACACTTCATTTTGGTATTTTCGAGGTTAAATGGCACTACAAACGAGTTATAGAAAACAACAACCCTAGAACGAATGTGAATTGGTCATGGTTAACTCTTTTGCAACTCGTGAGACTTTTCAAAAAGAGAGAATGAGTGAATCGATGAAAGTGTACTTTCCACATTATAGTGGGATAAACTATAGAGTTTTTGAACACTAACGAACGAGATTTTCCGCAAAATAAAGAAAACGTAAAGTTTGCTTGGTCACCAAGCAATCCTACAAAACACTTCATTTTGGTATTTTCGAGGTTAAATGGCACTATAAACGAGTTATAGAAAACAACAACCCTAGAACGAATGTGAATTGGTCATGGTTAACTCTTTTGCAACTCGTGAGACTTTTCAAAAAGAGAGAATGAGTGAATCGATGAAAGTGCACTTTCCACATTATAGTGGGATAAACTATAGAGTTTTTGAACACTAACGAATGAGATTTTCCGCAAAATAAAGAAAACGTAAAGTTTGCTTGGTCACCAAGCAATCCTACAAAACACTTCATTTTGGTATTTTCGAGGTTAAATGGCACTATAAACGAGTTATAGAAAACAACAACCTTAGAAGGAATGTGAATTGGTCATAGTTAACTCTTTTGCAACTCGTGAGACTTTTCAAAAAGAGAAAATGAGTGAATCGATGAAAGTGTACTTTCCACATTATAGTGGGATACTATAGAGTTTTTGAACACTAACGAATGTGATTTTCCGCAAAATAAAAAAAACGTAAAGTTTGCTTAATCACCAAGCAATCCTACAAAACACTTCATTTTGGTATTTTCGAGGTTAAATGGCACTATAAACGAGTTATAGAAAACAACAACCCTAGAACGAATGTGAATTTATCTTGGTCACTTTTGCAACTCGTGGAACTTTTCAAAAAGAGAGAATGAGTGAATCGATGAAAGTGCACTTTCCACATTATAGTGGGATAAACTATAGAGTTTTTGAACACTAACGAATGTGATTTTCAGCAAAATAAAAAAAACGTAAAGTTTGCTTGGTCACCAAGCAATCCTACAAAACACTTCATTTTGGTATTTTCGAGGTTAAATGGCACTATAAACGAGTTATAGAAAACAACTACCCTAGAACGAATGTGAATTGGTCATGGTTAACTCTTTTGCAATTCGTGAGACTTTTCAAAAAGAGAGAATGAGTGAATCGATGAAAGTGCACTTTCCACATTATAGTGGGATAAACTATAGAGTTTTTGAACACTAACGAATGAGATTTTCCGCAAAATAAAGAAAACGTAAAGTTTGCTTGGTCACCAAGCAATCCTACAAAACACTTCATTTTGGTATTTTCGAGGTTAAATGGCACTATAAACGAGTTATAGAAAACAACAACCCTAGAACGAATGTGAATTGGTCATGGTTAACTCTTTTGCAACTCGTGAGACTTTTCAAAAAGAGAGAATGAATGAATCGATGAAAGTGTACTTTCCACATTATAGTGGGATAAACTATAGAGTTTTTGAACACTAACGAATGAGATTTTCCGCAAAATAAAGAAAACGTAAAGTTTGCTTGGTCACCAAGCAATCCTACAAAACTCTTCATTTTGGTATTTTCGAGGTTAAATGGCACTATAAACGAGTTATAGAAAACAACTACCCTAGAACGAATGTGAATTGGTCATGGTTAACTCTTTTACAACTCGTGAGACTTTTCAAAAAGAGAGAATGAATGAATCGATGAAAGTGTACTTTCCACATTATAGTGGGATAAACTATAGAGTTTTTGAACACTAACGAATGAGATTTTCCGCAAAATAAAGAAAACGTAAAGTTTGCTTGGTCACCAAGCAATCCTACAAAACACTTCATTTCGGTATTTTCGAGGTTAAATGGCACTATAAACGAGTTATAGAAAACAACAACCCTAGAACGAATGTGAATTGGTCATGGTTAACTCTTTTGCAACTCGTGAGACTTTTCAAAAAGAGAGAATGAGTGAATCGATTAAAGTGTACTTTCCACATTATAGTGGGATAAACTATAGAGTTTTTGAACACTAACGAATGAGATTTTCCGCAAAATAAAGAAAACGTAAAGTTTGCTTGGTCACCAAGCAATCCTACAAAACACTTCATTTTGGTATTTTCGAGGTTAAATGGCACTACAAACGAGTTATAGAAAACAACAACCCTAGAACGAATGTGAATTGGTCATGGTTAACTCTTTTGCAACTCGTGAGACTTTTCAAAAAGAGAGAATGAGTGAATCGATGAAAGTGTACTTTCCACATTATAGTGGGATAAACTATAGAGTTTTTGAACACTAACGAACGAGATTTTCCGCAAAATAAAGAAAACGTAAAGTTTGCTTGGTCACCAAGCAATCCTACAAAACACTTCATTTTGGTATTTTCGAGGTTAAATGGCACTATAAACGAGTTATAGAAAACAACAACCCTAGAACGAATGTGAATTGGTCATGGTTAACTCTTTTGCAACTCGTGAGACTTTTCAAAAAGAGAGAATGAGTGAATCGATGAAAGTGCACTTTCCACATTATAGTGGGATAAACTATAGAGTTTTTGAACACTAACGAATGAGATTTTCCGCAAAATAAAGAAAACGTAAAGTTTGCTTGGTCACCAAGCAATCCTACAAAACACTTCATTTTGGTATTTTCGAGGTTAAATGGCACTATAAACGAGTTATAGAAAACAACAACCTTAGAAGGAATGTGAATTGGTCATAGTTAACTCTTTTGCAACTCGTGAGACTTTTCAAAAAGAGAAAATGAGTGAATCGATGAAAGTGTACTTTCCACATTATAGTGGGATACTATAGAGTTTTTGAACACTAACGAATGTGATTTTCCGCAAAATAAAAAAAACGTAAAGTTTGCTTAATCACCAAGCAATCCTACAAAACACTTCATTTTGGTATTTTCGAGGTTAAATGGCACTATAAACGAGTTATAGAAAACAACAACCCTAGAACGAATGTGAATTTATCTTGGTCACTTTTGCAACTCGTGGAACTTTTCAAAAAGAGAGAATGAGTGAATCGATGAAAGTGCACTTTCCACATTATAGTGGGATAAACTATAGAGTTTTTGAACACTAACGAATGTGATTTTCAGCAAAATAAAAAAAACGTAAAGTTTGCTTGGTCACCAAGCAATCCTACAAAACACTTCATTTTGGTATTTTCGAGGTTAAATGGCACTATAAACGAGTTATAGAAAACAACTACCCTAGAACGAATGTGAATTGGTCATGGTTAACTCTTTTGCAATTCGTGAGACTTTTCAAAAAGAGAGAATGAGTGAATCGATGAAAGTGCACTTTCCACATTATAGTGGGATAAACTATAGAGTTTTTGAACACTAACGAATGAGATTTTCCGCAAAATAAAGAAAACGTAAAGTTTGCTTGGTCACCAAGCAATCCTACAAAACACTTCATTTGGGTATTTTCGAGGTTAAATGGCACTATAAACGAGTTATAGAAAACAACAACCCTAGAACGAATGTGAATTGGTCATGGTTAACTCTTTTACAACTCGTGAGACTTTTCAAAAAGAGAGAATGAGTGAATCGATGAAAGTGCACTTTCCACATTATAGTGGGATAAACTATAGAGTTTTTGAGAACTAACGTATGTGATTTTCCGCAAAATGAAGAAAACATAAAGTTTGCTTGGTCACCAAGCAATCCTACAAAACACTTCATTTCGGTATTTTCGAGGTTAAATGGCACTATAAACGAGTTATAGAAAACAACAACCCTAGAACGAATGTGAATTGGTCATGGTTAACTCTTTTGCAACTCGTGAGACTTTTCAAAAAGAGAGAATGAATGAATCGATGAAAGTGTACTTTCCACATTATAGTGGGATAAACTATAGAGTTTTTGAACACTAACGAATGAGATTTTCCGCAAAATAAAGAAAACGTAAAGTTTGCTTGGTCACCAAGCAATCCTACAAAACTCTTCATTTTGGTATTTTCGAGGTTAAATGGCACTATAAACGAGTTATAGAAAACAACTACCCTAGAACGAATGTGAATTGGTCATGGTTAACTCTTTTACAACTCGTGAGACTTTTCAAAAAGAGAGAATGAATGAATCGATGAAAGTGTACTTTCCATATTATAGTGGGATAAACTATAGAGTTTTTGAACACTAACGAATGAGATTTTCCGCAAAATAAAGAAAACGTAAAGTTTGCTTGGTCACCAAGCAATCCTACAAAACACTTCATTTTGGTATTTTCGAGGTTAAATGGCACTATAAACGAGTTATAGAAAGCAACAACCCTAGAACGAATGTGAATTGGTCATGGTTAACTCTTTTACAACTCGTGAGACTTTTCAAAAAGAGAGAATGAGTGAATCGATGAAAGTGCACTTTCCACATTATAGTGGGATAAACTATAGAGTTTTTGAGAACTAACGTATGTGATTTTCCGCAAAATGAAGAAAACGTAAAGTTTGCTTGGTCACCAAGCAATCCTACAAAACACTTCATTTTGGTATTTTCGAGGTTAAATGGCACTATAAACGAGTTATAGAAAACAACAACCCTAGAACGAATGTGAATTGATCTTGGTCACTTTTGCAACTCGTGGAACTTTTCAAAAAGAGAGAATGAGTGAATCGATGAAAGTGCACTTTCCACATTATAGTGGGATAAACTATAGAGTTTTTGAACACTAACGAATGTGATTTTCAGCAAAATAAAAAAAACGTAAAGTTTGCTTAATCACCAAGCAATCCTACAAAACACTTCATTTTGGAATTTTCGAGGTTAAATGGCACTATAAACGAGTTATAGAAAACAACAACCCTAGAACGAATGTGAATTGGTCATGGTTAACTCTTTTGCAACTCGTGAGACTTTTCAAAAAGAGAGAATGAATGAATCGATGAAAGTGTACTTTCCACATTATAGTGGGATAAACTATAGAGTTTTTGAACACTAACGAATGAGATTTTCCGCAAAATAAAGAAAACGTAAAGTTTGCTTGGTCACCAAGCAATCCTACAAAACTCTTCATTTTGGTATTTTCGAGGTTAAATGGCACTATAAACGAGTTATAAAAAACAACTACCCTAGAACGAATGTGAATTGTTCATGGTTAACTTTTTTACAACTCGTGAGACTTTTCAAAAAGAGAGAATGAGTGAATCGATGAAAGTGTACTTTCCACATTATAGTGGGATAAACTATAGAGTTTTTGAACACTAACGAATGAGATTTTCCGCAAAATAAAGAAAACGTAAAGTTTGCTTGGTCACCAAGCAATCCTACAAAACACTTCATTTTGGTATTTTCGAGGTTAAATGGCACTATAAACGAGTTATAGAAAACAACAACCCTAGAACGAATGTGAATTGGTCATGGTTAACTCTTTTACAACTCGTGAGACTTTTCAAAAAGAGAGAATGAGTGAATCGATGAAAGTGCACTTTCCACATTATAGTGGGATAAACTATAGAGTTTTTGAGAACTAACGTATGTGATTTTCCGCAAAATGAAGAAAACATAAAGTTTGCTTGGTCACCAAGCAATCCTACAAAACACTTCATTTCGGTATTTTCGAGGTTAAATGGCACTATAAACGAGTTATAGAAAACAACTACCCTAGAACGAATGTGAATTGGTCATGGTTAACTCTTTTGCAATTCGTGAGACTTTTCAAAAAGAGAGAATGAGTGAATCGATGAAAGTGCACTTTCCACATTATAGTGGGATAAACTATAGAGTTTTTGAACACTAACGAATGAGATTTTCCGCAAAATAAAGAAAACGTAAAGTTTGCTTGGTCACCAAGCAATCCTACAAAACACTTCATTTGGGTATTTTCGAGGTTAAATGGCACTATAAACGAGTTATAGAAAACAACAACCCTAGAACGAATGTGAATTGGTCATGGTTAACTCTTTTACAACTCGTGAGACTTTTCAAAAAGAGAGAATGAGTGAATCGATGAAAGTGCACTTTCCACATTATAGTGGGATAAACTATAGAGTTTTTGAGAACTAACGTATGTGATTTTCCGCAAAATGAAGAAAACATAAAGTTTGCTTGGTCACCAAGCAATCCTACAAAACACTTCATTTCGGTATTTTCGAGGTTAAATGGCACTATAAACGAGTTATAGAAAACAACAACCCTAGAACGAATGTGAATTGGTCATGGTTAACTCTTTTGCAACTCGTGAGACTTTTCAAAAAGAGAGAATGAATGAATCGATGAAAGTGTACTTTCCACATTATAGTGGGATAAACTATAGAGTTTTTGAACACTAACGAATGAGATTTTCCGCAAAATAAAGAAAACGTAAAGTTTGCTTGGTCACCAAGCAATCCTACAAAACTCTTCATTTTGGTATTTTCGAGGTTAAATGGCACTATAAACGAGTTATAGAAAACAACTACCCTAGAACGAATGTGAATTGGTCATGGTTAACTCTTTTACAACTCGTGAGACTTTTCAAAAAGAGAGAATGAATGAATCGATGAAAGTGTACTTTCCACATTATAGTGGGATAAACTATAGAGTTTTTGAACACTAACGAATGAGATTTTCCCCAAAATAAAGAAAACGTAAAGTTTGCTTGGTCACCAAGCAATCCTACAAAACTCTTCATTTTGGTATTTTCGAGGTTAAATGGCACTATAAACGAGTTATAAAAAACAACTACCCTAGAACGAATGTGAATTGTTCATGGTTAACTCTTTTACAACTCGTGAGACTTTTCAAAAAGAGAGAATGAGTGAATCGATGAAAGTGTACTTTCCACATTATAGTGGGATAAACTATAGAGTTTTTGAACACTAACGAATGAGATTTTCCGCAAAATAAAGAAAACGTAAAGTTTGCTTGGTCACCAAGCAATCCTACAAAACACTTCATTTTGGTATTTTCGAGGTTAAATGGCACTATAAACGAGTTATAGAAAACAACAACCCTAGAACGAATGTGAATTGGTCATGGTTAACTCTTTTACAACTCGTGAGACTTTTCAAAAAGAGAGAATGAGTGAATCGATGAAAGTGCACTTTCCACATTATAGTGGGATAAACTATAGAGTTTTTGAGAACTAACGTATGTGATTTTCCGCAAAATGAAGAAAACATAAAGTTTGCTTGGTCACCAAGCAATCCTACAAAACACTTCATTTCGGTATTTTCGAGGTTAAATGGCACTATAAACGAGTTATAGAAAACAACTACCCTAGAACGAATGTGAATTGGTCATGGTTAACTCTTTTGCAATTCGTGAGACTTTTCAAAAAGAGAGAATGAGTGAATCGATGAAAGTGCACTTTCCACATTATAGTGGGATAAACTATAGAGTTTTTGAACACTAACGAATGAGATTTTCCGCAAAATAAAGAAAACGTAAAGTTTGCTTGGTCACCAAGCAATCCTACAAAACACTTCATTTGGGTATTTTCGAGGTTAAATGGCACTATAAACGAGTTATAGAAAACAACAACCCTAGAACGAATGTGAATTGGTCATGGTTAACTCTTTTACAACTCGTGAGACTTTTCAAAAAGAGAGAATGAGTGAATCGATGAAAGTGCACTTTCCACATTATAGTGGGATAAACTATAGAGTTTTTGAGAACTAACGTATGTGATTTTCCGCAAAATGAAGAAAACATAAAGTTTGCTTGGTCACCAAGCAATCCTACAAAACACTTCATTTCGGTATTTTCGAGGTTAAATGGCACTATAAACGAGTTATAGAAAACAACAACCCTAGAACGAATGTGAATTGGTCATGGTTAACTCTTTTGCAACTCGTGAGACTTTTCAAAAAGAGAGAATGAATGAATCGATGAAAGTGTACTTTCCACATTATAGTGGGATAAACTATAGAGTTTTTGAACACTAACGAATGAGATTTTCCGCAAAATAAAGAAAACGTAAAGTTTGCTTGGTCACCAAGCAATCCTACAAAACTCTTCATTTTGGTATTTTCGAGGTTAAATGGCACTATAAACGAGTTATAGAAAACAACTACCCTAGAACGAATGTGAATTGGTCATGGTTAACTCTTTTACAACTCGTGAGACTTTTCAAAAAGAGAGAATGAATGAATCGATGAAAGTGTACTTTCCACATTATAGTGGGATAAACTATAGAGTTTTTGAACACTAACGAATGAGATTTTCCGCAAAATAAAGAAAACGTAAAGTTTGCTTGGTCACCAAGCAATCCTACAAAACACTTCATTTTGGTATTTTCGAGGTTAAATGGCACTATAAACGAGTTATAGAAAACAACAACCCTAGAACGAATGTGAATTGGTCATGGTTAACTCTTTTACAACTCGTGAGACTTTTCAAAAAGAGAGAATGAGTGAATCGATGAAAGTGCACTTTCCACATTATAGTGGGATAAACTATAGAGTTTTTGAGAACTAACGTATGTGATTTTCCGCAAAATGAAGAAAACGTAAAGTTTGCTTGGTCACCAAGCAATCCTACAAAACACTTCATTTCGGTATTTTCGAGGTTAAATGGCACTATAAACGAGTTATAGAAAACAACAACCCTAGAACGAATGTGAATTGGTCATAGTTAACTCTTTTGCAACTCGTGAGACTTTTCAAAAAGAGAAAATGAGTGAATCGATGAAAGTGTACTTTCCACATTATAGTGGGATACTATAGAGTTTTTGAACACTAACGAATGTGATTTTACGCAAAATAAAAAAAACGTAAAGTTTGCTTGGTCACCAAGCAATCCTACAAAACACTTCATTTCGGTATTTTCGAGGTTAAATGGCACTATAAACGAGTTATAGAAAACAACAACCCTAGAACGAATGTGAATTGATCTTGGTCACTTTTGCAACTCGTGAGACTTTTCAAAAAGAGAGAATGAGTGAATCGATGAAAGTGCACTTTCCACATTATAGTGGGATAAACTATAGAGTTTTTGAACACTAACGAATGTGATTTTCAGCAAAATAAAAAAAACGTAAAGTTTGCTTAATCACCAAGCAATCCTACAAAACATTTCATTTTGGAATTTTCGAGGTTAAATGGCACTATAAACGAGTTATAGAAAACAACAACCCTAGAACGAATGTGAATTGGTCATGGTTAACTCTTTTGCAACTCGTGAGACTTTTCAAAAAGAGAGAATGAATGAATCGATGAAAGTGTACTTTCCACATTATAGTGGGATAAACTATAGAGTTTTTGAACACTAACGAATGAGATTTTCCGCAAAATAAAGAAAACGTAAAGTTTGCTTGGTCACCAAGCAATCCTACAAACACTTCATTTTGGTATTTTCGAGGTTAAATGGCACTATAAACGAGTTATAGAAAACAACTACCCTAGAACGAATGTGAATTGGTCATGGTTAACTCTTTTGCAATTCGTGAGACTTTTCAAAAAGAGAGAATGAGTGAATCGATGAAAGTGCACTTTCCACATTATAGTGGGATAAACTATAGAGTTTTTGAACACTAACGAATGAGATTTTCCGCAAAATAAAGAAAACGTAAAGTTTGCTTGGTCACCAAGCAATCCTACAAAACACTTCATTTTGGTATTTTCGAGGTTAAATGGCACTATAAACGAGTTATAGAAAACAACAACCCTAGAACGAATGTGAATTGGTCATGGTTAACTCTTTTAC
>CAVLYN010000373.1:17500-20000 GCA_963675135.1 Galeopsis tetrahit | reverse complement strand
AGTGATTGTTTTGTCGATTCAGGGGGGTATTCAAGAATTGAGAGAATTCCGACAACTTTGAAAAAATGGTGCCCAAGGCTGCCCAAGACAGCCTAGGCCGATGGCACAATTGTGGTGCACCGCTGCAACAACTCCGCACCCGAGGCCTCAAATCGAAATTCCGCCTCGACACAAGTGATTTTTTTGTCGATTCAGGGGGGTATGCAAGAATTGAGGGAATTCCGACAACTTTGAAAAAATGGTGCCCAAGGCTGCCCAAGACAGCCTAGGCCGAAGGCACAATTGTGGTGCACCGCTGCAACAACTCCGCACCCGAGGCCTCAAATCGAAATTCCGCCTCGACACAAGTGATTTTTTTGTCGATTTAGGGGGGTATGCAAGAATTGAGAGAATTCCGACAACTTTGAAAAAATGGTGCACAAGGCTGCCCAAGACAGCCTAGGCCGATGGCACAATTGTGGTGCACCGCTGCAACAACTCCGCACCCGAGGCCTCAAATCGAAATTCCGCCTCGACACAAGTGATTTTTTTGTCGATTCAGGGGGGTATGCAAGAATTGAGGGAATTCCGACAACTTTGAAAAAATGGTGCCCAAGGCTGCCCAAGACAGCCTAGGCCGAAGGCACAATTGTGGTGCACCGCTGCAACAACTCCGCCCCCGAGGCCTCAAATCGAAATTCCGCCTCGACACAAGTGATTTTTTTGTCGATTTAGGGGGGTATGCAAGAATTGAGAGAATTCCGACAACTTTGAAAAAATGGTGCACGAGGCTGCCCAAGACAGCCTAGGTCGATGGCACAATTGTGGTGCACCGCTGCAACAACTCCGCACCCGAGGCCTCAAATCGAAATTCCGCCTCGACACAAGTGATTTTTTTGTCGATTCAGGGGGGTATGCAAGAATTGAGGGAATTCCGACAACTTTGAAAAAACGGTGCCCAAGGCTGCCCAAGACAGCCTAGGCCGATGGCACAATTGTGGTGCACCGCTGCAACAACGCCGCACCCGAGGCCTCAAATCGAAATTCCGCCTCGACACAAGTGATTTTTTTGTCGATTTAGGGGGGTATGCAAGAATTGAGAGAATTCCGACAACTTTGAAAAAATGGTGCACGAGGCTGCCCAAGACAGCAGCCTAGGGGGGGCCGGCGGCCCCCCGTGTGGTGCACGACGTCGAAAACTCCGCACCCGAGGCCTCAAATCGAAATTCCGCCTCGACACAAGTGATTATTTTGTCGATTTAGGGGGGTATGCAAGCTTTCGAAGAATTCCGACAACTTCGAAAAACGGGCCCCACGAACGCTGCCCCCGTCAAAACTCCCGTCCCGGGACCTCGGATGCTAAATTTAACGCTGGAAATGGATTCCTGGGCTGATTTTAGGGGGGGGTGCATAGGCTCACTGAAATTTGGGGTGTCTAAATAGGTAATCTAATAGTACTACCTCCTCGGCCATTTTAATATCTAGTGCTGTCACCTGGGATTTTTTTTTTTAAGCATATATAGGGGAGGGGGTGCTCACTAGGCAGCATGGGCGGAGGATGCGCGCGCAAGGGGCCTGCGGCCCCCCAAGCGCCCGCACATGCGCGCACAAGTGAGCTCGCCCCCGAACCTCTTCCGCACGGGCCCCCGCCGTGCGGTCGTAGGCGGCCGGCCACCCACCGGCGGCACCGCGCTCCGGCGCGGCGGGGGGCGTCCCACTCCGGCGAAATTTTTTTTTTTAAAAAATTTCGATGCTTGGCCACGCGAAGGCCGTGCAAAGGCCCCTTCTCGAGAAAATAGGCACACGTTCGGACGTTGAGCTCACGCATTCGATGGGGATGGACGCCAATATATACGGCCTCCGCTTGTCGATTGCGGTGCTCAAGCAGGAAGAGCAACGTGCCCTTACCTTATCTCCCGAATAGGGCCGATGCGCGGCCGAGGGTGGCGGGGCATATCGTGGCGCAATCGGTCTGGCCTCGGCCATTCGGCGCCCCGCGTCGGGCAACTCGGGAGAGAACAAGCCAGCGTTCGGATGCGGTAGCTAAGCCTTCGATGGGTACGGGGGGCCAATTTAAACGGCCTCCCTCTTGTCGATCGCGGTGCTAAGCGGAAGGACAGCGAGCCCAATTCACTCCCGAATTTCCCGACGCACGGGCGCGACGGTTGCAACACCCCGTGGGATCCGGTTTCGGCGCCCCGCGTCGGGCAACTCGGGAGAGAACACGCCAGCGTTCGGATGCGGTAGCTAAGCCTTCGATGGGTACGGGGGGCCAATTTAAACGGCCTCCCTCTTGTCGATCGCGGTGCTAAGCGGAAGGACAGCGAGCCCAATTCACTCCCGAATTTCCCGACGCACGGGCGCGACGGTAGCAAAAACAACTCGTGGGATTCGGTTTCGGCGCCCCGCGTCGGGCAACTCGGGAGAGAACACGCCAGCGTTCGGATGCGGTAGCTAAGCCTTCGATGGGTACGGGGGGCCAATTTAAACGGCCTCCCTCTTGTCGATCGCGGTGCTAAGC
>CAVLYN010000372.1:105000-107500 GCA_963675135.1 Galeopsis tetrahit | reverse complement strand
GCGTGGGCTTGGACGGTGCCCACGTATGGGGGACGACGTCAAAAACTCCGCACCCGAGGCCTCAAATCGAAATTCCGCCTCGACACAAGTTATTTTTTCGTCGATTTAGGGGGGTATGCAAGCCGGTTAAGCATTTCGACAACTTTGAAAAAACGGTGCCCAAGCGTGGGCTTGGACGGTGCCCACGTATGGGGGACGACGTCAAAAACTCCGCACCCGAGGCCTCAAATCGAAATTCCGCCTCGACACAAGTGATTTTTTCGTCGATTTAGGGGGGTATGCAAGCCGGTTAAGCATTTCGAAAACTTTGAAAAAACGGTGCCCAAGCGTGGGCTTGGACGGTGCCCACGTATGGGGGACGACGTCAAAAACTCCGCACCCGAGGCCTCAAATCGAAATTCCGCCTCGACACAAGTGATTTTTTCGTCGATTTAGGGGGGTATGCAAGCCGGTTAAGCATTTCGACAACTTTGAAAAAACGGTGCCCAAGCGTGGGCTTGGACGGTGCCCACGTATGGGGGACGACGTCAAAAACTCCGCACCCGAGGCCTCAAATCGAAATTCCGCCTCGACACAAGTGATTTTTTCGTCGATTTATGGGGGTATGCAAGGCGGCCATGAGTTCCGACAACTTTGAAAAAATGGTGCTTGGACGGTGCCCAAGACAGCCTAGGACGGTGGCACACGTGTGGTGCACCGCTGCAACAACTCCGCACCCGAGGCCTCAAATCGAAATTCCGCCTCGACACAAGTGATTTTTTCGTCGATTTATGGGGGTATGCAAGGCGGCCATGAGTTCCGACAACTTTGAAAAAATGGTGCTTGGACGGTGCCCAAGACAGCCTAGGACGGTGGCACACGTAGGGTGCACCGCTGCAACAACTCCGCACCCGAGGCCTCAAATCGAAATTCCGCCTCGACACAAGTGATTTTTTTGTCGATTTATGGGGGTATGCAAGGCGGCCATGAATTCCGACAACTTTGAAAAAATGGTGCCCAAGCATGCCCAAGGCAGCCTAGGACGGTGGCACACGTGTGGTGCACCGCTGCAACAACTCCGCACCCGAGGCCTCAAATCGAAATTCCGCTTCGACACAAGTGATTTTTTTGTCGATTTATGGGGGTATGCAAGGCGGCCATGAATTCCGACAACTTTGAAAAAACGGTGCCCAAGCATGGGCTTGGACGGTGCCCACGTATGGGGGACGACGTCAAAAACTCCGCACCCGAGGCCTCAAATTAAAATTCCGCCTCGACACAAGTTATTTTTTTGTCGATTTAGGGGGGTATGCAAGCCGGTTAAGCATTTCGACAACTTTGAAAAATGGGCCCCACGAACGCTGCCCCCGTCAAAACTCACGTCCCGGGACCCCGAATCGAAAATCCAAGGCTGGAAATGAATTCCTGGGCTGATTTTAGGGGGGGGTACTGTTATGCTCGAGAGGGTTGGAGGTGTTTTTGTGGGAATTTTGAAGGATTACCTCCTCGGCTTTTTAATGTCTACTGCTGTCACTTGGGATTTTTTTTTTTTAACATATATAGGGGAGGGGGTGTTCACTAGGCAGGCTGGGCGGGGGTGCGCGCGCGAGGGGCCACCGGCCCCCCCAGCGCGCGCACATGCGCGCACACTGCCTAGGCACTCCTTTCCCTCTTCCGCACGGTAGGCCACGGGGCCGTGCGGTCGTAGTCGGCCACCCGTCGGCCACCCCCCGCTCCGGCGCGGCGGGGGCGGTCCCACTCCGGCGAAATTTTTTTTTTTTTTTTTTTTTTTTAAATTTCGATGCTTGGCCACTCCATGGCCGTGCAAAGGCCCGTTCTCGAGAAAATAGGCACACGTTCGGACGTTGAGCTCACGCATTCGATGGGGATGGACGCCAATATATACGGCCTCCGCTTGTCGATTGCGGTGCACAAGCAGGAAGAGCAACGTGCCCTTACCTTATCTCCTGAATAGGGCCGATGCGCGGCCGAGGGTGGCACATCGTGATTTTAAAAAAAAAAAAAAAAAAAAAAAAATTCGATGCTTGGCCACTCGATGGCCGTGCAAAGGCCCGTTCTCGAGAAAATAGGCACACGTTCGGACGTTGAGCTCACGCATTCGATGGGGATGGACGCCAATATATACGGCCTCCGCTTGTCGATTGCGGTGCACAAGCAGGAAGAGCAACGTGCCCTTACCTTATCTCCTGAATAGGGCCGATGCGCGGCCGAGGGTGGCGGGGCACATCGTGGCGCGATCGGTTTGGCCTCGGCCATTCGGCGCCCCGCGTCGGGCAACTCGGGAGAGAACACGCACGCGTTCGGATGCGGTGCTCACGCCTTCGATGGGGATGGACGCCAATTTATACGGCCTCCTCCTGTCGATTGCGGTGCTAAGCGGAAGGACAGCGAGCCCAATTCACTCCCGAATTTCCCGACGCACGGGCGCGACGGTAGCAACACCTCGTCGGATTCGGGTTCGGCGCCCAGCGTCGGGCAACTCGGGAGAGAACGCGCACGC
>CAVLYN010000372.1:95000-97500 GCA_963675135.1 Galeopsis tetrahit | reverse complement strand
GTGGCACACGTGTGGTGCACCGCTGCAACAACTCCGCACCCGAGGCCTCAAATCGAAATTCCGCCTCGACACAAGTGATTTTTTCGTCGATTTAGGGGGGTATGCAAGCCGGTTAAGCATTTCGACAACTTTGAAAAAACGGTGCCCAAGCGTGGGCTTGGACGGTGCCCACGTATGGGGGACGACGTCAAAAACTCCGCACCCGAGGCCTCAAATCGAAATTCCGCCTCGACACAAGTTATTTTTTCGTCGATTTAGGGGGGTATGCAAGCCGGTTAAGCATTTCGACAACTTTGAAAAAACGGTGCCCAAGCGTGGGCTTGGACGGTGCCCACGTATGGGGGACGACGTCAAAAACTCCGCACCCGAGGCCTCAAATCGAAATTCCGCCTCGACACAAGTGATTTTTTCGTCGATTTAGGGGGGTATGCAAGCCGGTTAAGCATTTCGAAAACTTTGAAAAAACGGTGCCCAAGCGTGGGCTTGGACGGTGCCCACGTATGGGGGACGACGTCAAAAACTCCGCACCCGAGGCCTCAAATCGAAATTCCGCCTCGACACAAGTGATTTTTTCGTCGATTTAGGGGGGTATGCAAGCCGGTTAAGCATTTCGACAACTTTGAAAAAACGGTGCCCAAGCGTGGGCTTGGACGGTGCCCACGTATGGGGGACGACGTCAAAAACTCCGCACCCGAGGCCTCAAATCGAAATTCCGCCTCGACACAAGTGATTTTTTCGTCGATTTATGGGGGTATGCAAGGCGGCCATGAGTTCCGACAACTTTGAAAAAATGGTGCTTGGACGGTGCCCAAGACAGCCTAGGACGGTGGCACACGTGTGGTGCACCGCTGCAACAACTCCGCACCCGAGGCCTCAAATCGAAATTCCGCCTCGACACAAGTGATTTTTTCGTCGATTTATGGGGGTATGCAAGGCGGCCATGAGTTCCGACAACTTTGAAAAAATGGTGCTTGGACGGTGCCCAAGACAGCCTAGGACGGTGGCACACGTAGGGTGCACCGCTGCAACAACTCCGCACCCGAGGCCTCAAATCGAAATTCCGCCTCGACACAAGTGATTTTTTTGTCGATTTATGGGGGTATGCAAGGCGGCCATGAATTCCGACAACTTTGAAAAAATGGTGCCCAAGCATGCCCAAGGCAGCCTAGGACGGTGGCACACGTGTGGTGCACCGCTGCAACAACTCCGCACCCGAGGCCTCAAATCGAAATTCCGCCTCGACACAAGTGATTTTTTTGTCGATTTATGGGGGTATGCAAGGCGGCCATGAATTCCGACAACTTTGAAAAAACGGTGCCCAAGCATGGGCTTGGACGGTGCCCACGTATGGGGGACGACGTCAAAAACTCCGCACCCGAGGCCTCAAATTAAAATTCCGCCTCGACACAAGTTATTTTTTTGTCGATTTAGGGGGGTATGCAAGCCGGTTAAGCATTTCGACAACTTTGAAAAATGGGCCCCACGAACGCTGCCCCCGTCAAAACTCACGTCCCGGGACCCCGAATCGAAAATCCAAGGCTGGAAATGAATTCCTGGGCTGATTTTAGGGGGGGGTACTGTTATGCTCGAGAGGGTTGGAGGTGTTTTTGTGGGAATTTTGAAGGATTACCTCCTCGGCTTTTTAATGTCTACTGCTGTCACTTGGGATTTTTTTTTTTTAACATATATAGGGGAGGGGGTGTTCACTAGGCAGGCTGGGCGGGGGTGCGCGCGCGAGGGGCCACCGGCCCCCCCAGCGCGCGCACATGCGCGCACACTGCCTAGGCACTCCTTTCCCTCTTCCGCACGGTAGGCCACGGGGCCGTGCGGTCGTAGTCGGCCACCCGTCGGCCACCCCCCGCTCCGGCGCGGCGGGGGCGGTCCCACTCCGGCGAAATTTTTTTTTTTTTTTTTTTTTTTTAAATTTCGATGCTTGGCCACTCCATGGCCGTGCAAAGGCCCGTTCTCGAGAAAATAGGCACACGTTCGGACGTTGAGCTCACGCATTCGATGGGGATGGACGCCAATATATACGGCCTCCGCTTGTCGATTGCGGTGCACAAGCAGGAAGAGCAACGTGCCCTTACCTTATCTCCTGAATAGGGCCGATGCGCGGCCGAGGGTGGCACATCGTGATTTTAAAAAAAAAAAAAAAAAAAAAAAAATTCGATGCTTGGCCACTCGATGGCCGTGCAAAGGCCCGTTCTCGAGAAAATAGGCACACGTTCGGACGTTGAGCTCACGCATTCGATGGGGATGGACGCCAATATATACGGCCTCCGCTTGTCGATTGCGGTGCACAAGCAGGAAGAGCAACGTGCCCTTACCTTATCTCCTGAATAGGGCCGATGCGCGGCCGAGGGTGGCGGGGCACATCGTGGCGCGATCGGTTTGGCCTCGGCCATTCGGCGCCCCGCGTCGGGCAACTCGGGAGAGAACACGCACGCGTTCGGATGCGGTGCTCACGCCTTCGATGGGGATGGACGCCAATTTATACGGC